>WNYA01001342.1:2933-77853 GCA_019512145.1 Engystomops pustulosus | reverse complement strand
TTAAGGCCATAATCAGTAGCATCTACGCTGTCCTTAAAAAATAGGTGGAAAAATCCGGTAGTCACTTCTGGTTCAGTATAGGTGGTCTTTCACTTGAAAAAGGGGTTTTCAGCAACCTCGAAATGTGTTGTCCAAATCAAAACATAAAAACGAAAAATGTGTTGTGACGTTTCTATAATAAAAATCCTAATTTTATTATACTAGCCATACGATTCCTTCCCACTTCTGGTGTGTGCGCCTACCATCCCCATTTGAGTTTGTCACTCTCCCGGTATCCTAAAAAGTGTTTCTGCAGGACCTGGAGTGATGTCATAAGCATGTGACTGATCACATTCTTTATGTATCACTGCAAGGTCCTTCAAACCCTCTCATGGGACTGGATAAAAAGAAGTATGTGTTTAGCAGTGCAGAGTGTGTTCCTGTGTGTGTCTAGCAGTGCTGTGTGTTCCTTTGTGTGTCTATGTTCCTGTGTGTGTCTAGCAGTGCTGTGTGTTCCTTTGTGTGTCTATATCAGTGCTCAGTGCATTCCTGTGTGTGTTTAGCAGTGCCATGCATGTTCCTTTGTGTGTGTATAGCACCACCGTGTGCTTTCCTGTGTGTATATAGCAGTAAAAACCCTTTTTAAACCCAAAATAACTTTTACTTAAGGCCATAATCACTAGCATCTACGCTGTCCTTAAAAAATAGATGGAAAAATCCGGTAGTCACTTCTGGTTCAGTATAGGTGGTCTTCACACTGGTGTTGAGGGCTGTTTGGGATTTGCCCAAGATTTGCCAGGGGAGGTGCAGAGGCTCAGCTCTCTTAGCTCCAGGACAGAGTGAGGAGGGTCTAGTAGTGCTGGATCCTTCTGACCTTCAAACTATACGATGCAGGCACTTTTAAGCAATATTTTGCACTTTACAACTATAGTTACAACTATATATGTGTCTTATGGAAAGGGGACCATTAAATGCTTTCTTTTTTTAACTTTTTTATTTAGTTACTGCTTTTTAAGCCCTCAAGGATGTTTGAACCCAGGGGGGTCTGATTGTTCATG
Organism: Engystomops pustulosus; assembly: GCA_019512145.1. Classification (NCBI taxonomy): domain Eukaryota; kingdom Metazoa; phylum Chordata; class Amphibia; order Anura; family Leptodactylidae; genus Engystomops; species Engystomops pustulosus. Next base: position 76,816 of record WNYA01001342.1, on the reverse strand, counting down.
TAATATACTGCAACATGGATTTGGTTTTTCATCTTCTAGGTACAATACTTCAATTGTGTATTTTTAACATGTATTTACAGACACTTTCTAAGAGGAAAACTCCTTACTTTGGTGGAAAAGCCGCGTCTATGGTTGATTACATGATCTGGCCCTGGTTTGAACGCTTGCATATATGTGAAATCACACAGTAAGATATAAAATATTGTTTTGCTATGCCACAGTGTTCTTGTTGTGAGCTAAATGTTTCTACTACAAAACAGTGAGATTGTCTGAAAAAAATCATAATGGTTCCATAAAGACTCATGAAGTAATAATAATAATAATAATTCTTGTAGCTGTTCTCCTCGTCTTACTGATATAAATAAACATTAGATAGGTTGTAGGAACCAGGCGATAAATGGAGAGCGATATGACAGCAATGTCAGACTGCAAAATGTTTCGTTGTAGTCTGTTGCCATGGAAAAAAATGCAGATGTTGAAAGGGTCAACCTGATGGTTCTTTAGTTAATCAGTTAACTAGAGGAGACCTTCTCCGCTCATTGTAACAACAAATGAAAATACATCACTGAGGGGCTTTGGAAACACCCATCAGACCCATTACCATCATTTTAAAAGTTGATTTTAGAAGGAAGGCGGCCATGGATAACACATATAAGTAGCTCACCACAGTCACGGTGCCTGGATCTATGAGTAATTGTCCCTGGTTTATCATGATGGATTTGATGGTAGATTTTCTTTAATCAAAATTCATCAAAAATGATGCGCTCCATCATGGGCCCATTAATAAATATCTCACCCACCTAATCCACTAAACTAACTCAATCACTCAAATGGGGGGGGGGGGGAGTCATAAGTATGAATGGAGCATAGATCGAGCTCTCTATGTCTGTAATGAAGCTTTATTGATAATCCTTGTTTCCATGACAGCACAAAATTTTGAAAACCCAAATGTCACTGGGGCAAAAAGAAAATTGTCTAGAGCTACAATTATAAAATATACCAGTTCCAACTTACATACAAATTCAACTTAAGAACAAACCAATGGAACCTATCTTGTACGTAACCTGTTCTGGTATTTTTTTTACCTGAAAAAACTACAAAATTTGCTATAATACTGTAGCGTTAAAAAACATTAATACATTGCCATCTGTGGTCCACTATGGAAATTCTATAATTTCCACAAACCCTTTTTAAACCCAAAATAACTTTTACTTAGGCCATAAATCAGTAGCATCTACGCTTGTCCTTAAAAATAGAGGTGGAAAAAATCGGTTAGTCACTTCTGGTCAGTATAGGTGGTCTCACTCAATACCAATGGGGATCCTGCAGCATCAGCTTCTGCCAGGCTTGTTGATCGTGGCAGCTCTCCAAGACAAACTAGAGACATAAATAATCAGATTGTTTGTATCATTTCAGTTGATGTACCAATTACCCAATATTAATCTATAAGACAGACCAACGGAATACATAGTATAAGTTTATTATAAAATATACATAATTGTTAAAATACCAGAACAGGTTACGTACAAGATAGGCTCCATTGGTTTGTTCTTAAGTTGAATTTGTATGATGTAAGTTGGAACTGGTTATTTTATAATTGTAGGTCTAGCACAATTTCTTTTTGCCCAGTGACATTTGGGGTTTTCAAAATTTTGTGCTGTCATGGAAACAAGGATATCAATAAGGATTCATTAAGACACAGAGAGCTCGATCTTGCTCCATTCATCTTATGATCCCCCCACCGCCCCCCCCCCCCCCCATTCGAGTGATTGAGTTAGTTTTCTTAGTGAGATAGGTGGTGAGATATTATTAATGGGGGCGGCCCATGTGGACGGCACATAATTTTTGAGAATTTTGATTAAGAAAATTACGATTCGAAATGCATCATGAAAAAGCAGGGACAAATTACTCATAGATCCAGGCACCGTGACATGTGTCGAGCTACTATATGTGTTATTCCATGGCCGCCTTCCTCTAAAATTCACCTTTTAAAAATGATGGTAAGGGTCTGATGGGCTCTGGTGGGTGTTTCAAAGCCCCTCAGTTGGTATTTTCATTTGTTGTTTACATGAGGCGGAGAAGGTCCCTCGGTTAATGATAACTGAAAGAACCATCAGGTTGACCCTTTCAACATCTGCATTTTTTTCCATGGAACAGACATACAACGAAACATTTTGCAGTCCAGTCTGACTTGCTGTCATATCGCTCTCCATTTATCGGCCTGGTTCCTACAACCTATCTAATGTTTTTTATATCAGTAAGACGAGGAGAACAGATACAAGAATTATTATTATTATATTACTTCATGAGTCTTTTGGAACCATATGATTTTTGTTCAGTCAAATCTCCACTGTTTTGTTAGTAGAAACAGTTAGCTCACAACAAGACCACTGTGGCATAGCAAAACAATATTTTATTTTATCTACTGTGTGATTTCACATATATGCAAGCGTTTTCAAACCAGGGCCACAGATCAGTAATCAACCATTAGACGCGGGTTTTCCACCAAAAGTAAGGAGTTTCCTCTTAGAAAGTGTCTGTAAATACATGTTAAAAATACACAATTGAAAGTATGTACCTAGAAGATGAAAAACCCAAATCCATGTTGCAGATATTACATGAACAATCAGACCCCCTGGGTTTCAACAACATCCTTGAGGGCTTTTAAAAGCGTAACTAAAAAAAAAGTAAAAAAAAAGAAGCATTTAATGGTGCCCCTTTCCATAAGGAACCATATTAGTTGTAAACTATAGTTGGTACAAGTGGCAAAATATTGCTTAAAGTGCCTGGATGTATAGTTTGAAGGTAGAAGGATCCAGCACTACAGACCCTCCTCACTCTGTCCTGGAGCTAAGAGAGCTGAGCCTCTGCACCTCCCCGGCCAAATCTTGGGCAAATCCCTAACAGCCCTCAACACCAGTCTTTCACTTGAAAAAAGGGGTTTTCAGCAACCTCGAAATGTGTTGTCCAAATAAACAGAAAAACGAAAAAAAATGTTGTGACGTTTAATAATAAAAATCCTAAATTTTATTATACTAGCCTACGATTTCCCTTCCACTTCTGTGGGTGTGCGGCATACCATCCCCATTTGAGTTGTCACTTCTTCCCGGTATTCCTAAAAAGTGTTTGTGCAGGAACATGGAGTGTGTCATAGCATGGACTGATCACATTTTATGTATCACTGCAAGGTCCTTTACACACCTCTCATGGGACTGGATAAAAAGAAGTATGTTGTTTTACAAGCAGTGCAGAGGTGGTTCTGTGTGTGTCTAAGCAGTGCTGCTGTGATTTCTTGTGTGTCTATATCAGTGCTCAGTGCATTCCGTGTGTGTTTTAGCCGTGCATGCATGTTCCTTTGTGTGTGTATAGCACCACCGTGTGCTTTCCTGTGTGTATATAGCAGTACCACGTGCATTCCTGTGTGTATAGCAGTGCTATGTGTGTTCCTTTGTGTGTTAAGCAGTGATCAGTGCTTTGCTGCGGCAGGCAGAAATTCAGGTGTCTGTTGTCCGGGGGGAGGTGGTAGGGTAAGATGGGGCAGCAGAGGTGGCGGCCAGAGTTAGGGCTGGGGGGAGGGGTTAATGCAGCATCTGGAGTTCGGGGCTGTGGTTATGCAGGCATGAGTTTCCAGGGGAGGGGGTATGGGGGGCAGTGTGCGGAGTGTGGGCGGGGGGGGGGGTAGGGATGCGATAGTGGGCAGAAGCGGGTTGGGGTTCGGGCGGTGGGGGGGCTTGTGTGTAGCGGGTGGCAGTGAGTTTTGGGACGGAAATCAGCCTCCTGCTAATCAATTTCCCCCGTGGATGGGCTGAATAAAAAAATAAAAGAAATCACCTCTGGACTCTGCGTTCCTCCGGGTGATCAATGCAGCGCACACGGAGTAAGTTGCCCAGCGGCTGGAAGCGAATGACATCATTACGCTGCCGCGCGGGGATGCTTAACACCTGTGCGCTGCAGTGATCAGAGTGACAGCAGGCAGTGCAGCGCCTGGTGATCACTGCAGCGCACACGGAGTAAGTTGCCAGCGCTGGCCAGTTGCCCAGTTGCCCAGGCGCTGGCAAGCGTAAGACATCATTACGCTGCCAGCGCGGGGATGCTTCAAATCCTGTGCCGCTGCAGTGACTCAGAGTGACAGCAGGCTGTGTCAGCGCCTGCTCTGTCAGCGCTGTTAGCAGTATCGGAGCGCAGCCATGGACAACCAGGTGTGGCAGTGGTGTTCTCTCCTGGCAGTGGTTGGAAGGATGGGGGCGTGCCAGCAGTGAAGGCTCTGCGTGCCTCTCTTGGGCACGCCTGCCATAGGTTCGCCATCGCTGATATATAAGGTGCACTGGACTATAAGGCGCACCTTTGATTTCTGAAAAAATCAAAGGATTTTTGTGCGCCTTATAGTCCGAAAAATACGATGGTATCTCCATCCTTGGTTGTAGGAATGTCGAATGTTTTATAGAAACAAGAAGGGGAGGTGTATCTGACCCAGTTAATACAGCTATAGCGCTTCATAAGGACCCATTTCATAACTACACAGACAATAATGGAGAAATAGGTTAAAATATTATTGGAAAGAGTTTTCCTGAAACGACAAAGATTTCTGAAATCTGTAGCTTAAAACCATATACCTTGCCAACTGGGTCACATATGAAATTTCTATATAATTTCCACAAAACCTTAAACAAAAAGAAAAACTGTTACGTAAGGCCATAATCAGTAGCATCTACGCTGTCTTAAAAAATAGATGGAAAAATCGGTGTCACTTCTTGTTCAGTATAGGTGGCTTCACCAATGGGTCCTGCAGAATAAGTTTTGCCAGGGCGTTGATCTGTGGCAGCTTCTCCAGAAAACAGAGACATAAATAATCATTTATTTGTATTAATTTCCGTTGATGTCCCAATGTACACAATATTAATTTCTATAAGAAGCAACAGGAATAGAATAGTATAAGTTATATAAAAAATACATACCTATATACTCGACGTATAAAGCCTAGTTTTTCAGCACAAAAAATGTGCTGAAAACCCAAACTCGGGCTTATACTCGAAGTAAAAAAATATATAGGTTTTTTACCAGGTTTGTGGTAAAATTAGGGGCCTCGGCTTATACTTGGGCGTCGGCTTATACTCGAGTAGTATATACAGTAATTGTTGAAAAATACCAGAACAGGGTACGTACAAATAGGTTCCATGGTTTGTTTTAGTTGAAATTTGTATGTAAGTTGGAAATGGTATATTTTATAATTGTAGCTTAGACAATTTTCTTTGTGCCCCAGTGAACTTTGGGTTTTCAAAATTTGTGCTGTCATGGAAACAAGGATATAAAAAAGATTCATTACAGACAGACTACAAGAGCTCGATCTATGCTCCATTATACTTAGACTCCCCCCCCCCCCATTTGAGTGATTGAGTTAGTTAGTGGATTAGGTGGGTGAGATATTTATTAATGGGCCCATGATTGGAGCGCATCATTTTGATGAAATTTGATTAAAGAAAATCTACCATCAAAATCCATCATGATAAACCGGGACAATTAACTCATAGATCCAGGGCACCGTTGACGTGGTGAGCTACTTATAGGTGTTATCCATTGCCGCCTTCTTCTAAAAATCAACTTTTAAAATGATGGTAATGGGTTGATGGGTGTTTCCAAAGCCCCTCAGTGATTTGATTTTCATTTGTTGTACAATGAGCGGGAGAAGGTCTCCTCTAGTTAACTGATTAACTAAAGAACCATCAGGTGACCCTTTCAACATCTGGACATTTTTTTCCAGGCAACAGACTACAACGAAAATTTTTTTTTTTGAAATTCTTATTTATAGAACAATTTTTAAACAGTTAAATGGAAGTCAGGTAATGGTTGGCATTTATAGGGCAAGAACCGAATGGACAACGGGGAAAAACAAAAAGATTGCATATATGTGAACATGACGTCAAGCGAGACGGTCTTGGGCTTAGGGTTTTGTTTCGTCAGCTGCGGCTGGGCGGCCCCAAAGCTGTTCGCTGATGAGCCGCCAGGAAGGACAAGTACAGAAATAAAAGAAAAAGAAGGGGGGCAGGGGACAATGTGTTTTCCAAGGGAGGAAAAGAAGAAAAGAGAAAGACAGGGAAGGGGAAATACGTGGGAGGAGGGTTGGGGAAATGGGGCGGGGGGGGATGGGGAGGGAATAACGGAGGAGAGGAGAAGAGTGGGGAAGGGGGAAGAAAAAAGAAAGGAGAGACGGAGAGAGAAAAAAAAAAAAAAAAAAAGAAAAAAAAAACAAAAACAAAAAAAAAAAAAAAAAAAACAAAAAAAAAAGGGGGGGGGGTGAGCCGGCCAACAGACAGTGGGACCGGTGGGGTGGGGTTGGGGGGGTATTGGTTTCCAGACAAACAAGGGCAGGCCACTGTGGTGGGCGATCCATGTAGAGTGGCGCTCACTAACACCCAGTGGGCAAGGGAGGGAAACCTGTAGTGGGTGATTGCCTGAACTGAGGTCCAGGGAAGCAGCGAGGTCTTGTGGGAGAATTTTCAAATGTGTCATTGAATTGAGGCCAGGTTGAGTTCTTCCATGAGACATTATGTCGTTTAACCTTCGAAAGCCGCCAGGGGGGACCACAGACGGGCGGCGGGACCGTTGGTCGCCACAAAAGGGAGAAGTGCATAATTCTTGCCGCCATAACGAGGAAAGCGAGAAGGAGAATAAAGCGAGAGCGCTTGTATACTGGTATGAGATCTCGCTATGTTGAAGAAGAAATACGAGCCGGGCCCATCTAAGGGCCAGAGAGTAGTCATCAATCTGCCTAAATCGTAGAGTAGATTTGGACTTGGCGTCCACAAAAGGAGTCAAAGTTCAAAAGTGGGAACAACCAAAAAAGTGTGAAGGACACGTGCCCCTCCGCACGCCCCACACACCTCCAGCATGTCGGTGTCCGTGTCCGGAGAGAAAAAAACGGCTATGGAAGTGGTCGGAAAACCCGATACTTACCGGATGATCGCGATGGGTATAGGGATAGCAAATTTGATGTAGGTTACCTTCTGGGAAGCGTATTGAGCTGATAGATGACTCGGGTAGTGGATAGAGATGTTGAGATATGCAACGCTCCCTGCTTTCTGGTGGTAAACGTCACTTGGAGATCCTTGTTCCCCATGAGAGATGTGTTGCAGAGCGAGGAGGGGTGGTTTTCGGGTGTTTTCGGGACATTGGTAAGATGTTTATAAAGTAAGGGGAGAGCCTATGTCTGTCAACTGTTCGGTTGTGGCCCGAGCATTATAGTTTCAAAAGGATGGTGGTTAGGGTATGTCATCAACGAGTCGCGGGGGGGGTGTAGGGTTATGGTATAGGTGTGCAAGAAAGGACGTTAGTGCGAAATGTACGCCAAAGGCCTTAGACCGAAAACCCCCGAGAGGACCTCTTGCTTGTTTAGAAGGGATCGCCAAAGGAGTTGTTTGCTCGGAATGAAAATTGAAAACATTACTTTATGGGCCAGCTGTTCTCCAATTGCGGGAAAAGACGGAGGGTCTTCAATCCCAGGGGCAAAAATTTGGGGTGGGTTGTCCCAGAGACTAGGGTACATGTGGATACGAGTGAGCGAGATGAGCGAGAAGGGCCCTATAACAGCATTCTGAATGGCCATGCATTTACTTTTAGGGTGTGGCAGCCAAAATAGTCGGGGTGGTTGCAGCAGTCGAAGTCGAAGTGTTTCCCAGGGATGTTCAGGAGATTTGTTTCCAAGCCCGGGCGGGGTGAGGGAACGGATAAGCGGTACCGTGGAGGAGTGCTGTTCAAGGGGTACCCCGGATTTACTCTTTTTAGGGCGTGGCGACACCAATCGATTCAACTCTCACTAAAGTGCCGCCCGATTGAGTTAAGTTGATCTGATGTCGCGTAAAGAAGGAAAAGAGGGAAAAAAGACCCCCCCGGTCTTTTGGGCTACATAAGAGAGCCGCCTGTTGACAGTCTCGCACGGTTTTCAGGCCCAATGAATGAGTGGGATTGGCTTGGGATTCACGAAAAAAGGCCAAGGGGAGGCAAAAAGACGGACAGCGGAAGGCACAAATGGAGGAAGCGGCTTCGTTTTGAGAAGAAAGAAATGGAAAAGAGAATGCGGGGGAGAAACGTTCATTTTGGAAAATATTGCGGCAGCGCTCCTAGCCATGTACAAAGGGTGTTTTACCCCAGAAATCGCAGTTGCTTTTATCGCCTTTAATAGTGGAGGGAAATTTATCGAATATAGGTCTTTGGGGGGGTCGGGGGGATCCCCAATGTCCCCAGTGTAAGATAAGGCCTCCGAAGGCCCACTTGAGGAAAAAATGCCCCTGCAAGATGGTTCCTTCGACGGAGGGCGCAAAGTCACCGGATTAAGGGGGCTTATGACTTTGAAGGGAGTTTATTTTTAAAGTTTCGACCATCGAGGAAGTATTCATGTAGGCATTTCATAAGTTGGGGAAAAAGATACAAAATACTTTGGGATTGGGTCACAAAGATACAGAAGGTCAATCCGCGTATTTTCTTTTGCAGCAATCTTCGATCTTGGCCGCCATGTGAGGGCCGGAGATATCTGGGATTGGGCTCTGATGGTGGGTAGGAAGGGCTCGAGGGTTCAGGAGAGAGATAGGTGGTTGTTGATGATAAGGGGGCAACTTGTCGGTTGGTACAGTTGGTACTGGAAAAATGTTGAGAGCGAATGACCGTTGAACCCGGACCATTGCCGTAGGGATTGAGTAGGAGAGACAGCAATCCCAGTGCATCATATGACTTTAACCCATACTCTGCGCAGTTAGGTGGCTTTGTTCTCAGCATTCCTCATAAAGAACCCAAATTTAACCCCTTTTATGCAAACGGCCTCTTTTCGCATTTATTGGACAGCCAGGCGCTAAGGTGCTTTTAGAGTGCATGCAGCGTCGGTGTGTGTATTAATTAATGGTGTTCTGTGGTTGTTGTCCCTGGCCCCCTCGCGACCAGGGAGGAATCCTTGCTTGGGTCAGGATGTACAATTTTTGACTATTAAAGGGCATTAAAGAGAGTGGCAAGTTATCTGGGGCAAAATAGGCTTTAGTATCCACATATAAGAAGAGGACATGGGCACGTAAGCTGGCCACTGCGCGGGGGTCCTCCCAGGTTTTTGGTATTTATGGACCGAGGATGTTTGGCGCTCGCAATGGAAATCCGTGGGCTGGAGGGGCGGCGGGGCGGGAGGTGAGTGAGTGAAGGCAGGGCTAGATATGGAAAAGAGGTATAGTTCTACCATGGGAGACGCTGGTAAATAGATGAGTGAGACAAGTCGGGGCCCGGGGCGGGGCCTTCCCTTTGATGGCTTTGGGGAGTCTTAAATCGGCACGTTGTTCTTTCCCGGTGGTTATTGGGCCACTTCTAGGGAACGTGAGATCGTTTCTGATTAAGGAGGGGAGCCCTGAGCTTGCAATGTAGCTTGTATCTGGTTGGAAAGCCTATCCGCGATGGGTATCTGGATTGGGCCATTATTTCTACGAAGTTATAGCGCTGCATAGTAGTCGCGGAAGGAATTCAGCGGCGATTTCTTTGGGGCAGGGAGACGCGGGTTACGGAGGGGGGACGGTCGAAGAATTGAGAGGGGTATCATAAGTTACCGCTCTTGCGGCCCGTTAGGGCTCTAGCTAATCCCCTTGCTAACTTTTATTCCCAAAATTCGTAGAAACAATCTGCGGCCATTTTTGAAAAGGGTATTTTTGTTTTCTTTATCATAGATAGAATGTTTTTTAAGTTAGTGCGACGTTGTCGTTAGTGGGGCCAGCCAGAGGCAGTTTCCGGGGTTTCTAGCGAATTCAAGTTTGTGGGCGCGTTTCCAGGTTCCCGAGTTGCCCGCATGATATGATGTAGAGTTGAAATTTTTGCGCCTTCTCTTTTTTGAGCGCCGAGCACCCGTTGACTCTAAGGTCCCATCTGGAACACTAATCTGTGTGCTTCCCAGGCCAAATAGGGGTCTGAAATTTCTCCCTTCAATTTTGTCAAAAGTGGGCTTTGCTAGGGTTCTCGTTTGACGGGTCCGCCAATGCTAAGTGCATCATCTAGCAGCAGGGTGGATTAAGGTCTCCATTGCCACTGGCGGGGGAAAGGTAGGTAAATGCAAGGAAAAGTGTGACCGTGTTGTGAGGCATGATCGACGAAAAATATGAGATTTGGTGTTCTATTTGGGAAGCCTAAAGATCCGGTATAAGTGGCTGGTTGTTAAATGAAGAAAACATGTCAAGTCGCGGAGAGATACATTCATGGGTGAGGTGTAGTAGTAGAATGTTAGAATGAAAAAGTCCCTGTCCAGTCGGGTGGCGTTTGCAGCCAGTCGCCATGCATCTACAAAGTCATGGTCGTTGAGTTGGTGCGTTTCTAAATTGTAACGTAGGGGCAGGGCCTGACAGTTGACGGACACTCCCGAGGAATATCCAGAGTGGACCAAGGGCCATTGCGTTTTATTTTTAAAAGTTCCCCCCCGAGGATTACCACCCCTCCTCGACATTCACCCAAGCGGTCAAAAACAGAAAAAATAGAAAAAGAAAAGGTTACGCTAATGTCCGGAAGGTTGAGGGTAGGGATAATGGGGGTGGTTAAGAAAGAGATTGCAAAGGTTGTAGGACCTGTGGGATGAGGGACCACGTCCCTGTCACAAGTAGGAAGTGGTCAGCTCCTCATTATCAGAACGAGAGTCCAGGAAGTTATCCCAGGGGCAGCTGTTCTCTAGAGATGCAAGGATGCTTGGTCCCCGTGGGCTTTCGGGTCTGTGGTTTATTTTATTATTTATAACTGTGATAGGGCAGGTTGTGGAAAGGTGTGCAATCCTTCCAGGCGGGAAATGGCCTTACGACGGCATTAGGTGGGTTTTTCATGTAAGTGAGAAACAAAGCAAAAACTGTAATTTTTGCTACGCAAACAAGTTAAAATTTTGTAAAAGGATTTGGAGCGCTTACCCGGGACTGTTGAATAAGAGTCCCTTAACGTTCAGGGAGCCCACCGGTAGGGTTGACTGGGGCTGCAGTGGCCATGGTCAGGGCTTGGCCGGGGCTTGCTGGGGAGAAGAGGGCAAAAGGGTAGGGAACAGGAAGAAAGAAGGAAAGAAAAAAAAAAGAAAAAAAAAAAAAAAAAAAAAAAAAAGGGGGGGGAGGCCTGAAGGGATGGCGTTCTGAGGGAGTGGGGGAGAGGGGAGTAAAGTATCCGGGGGGTTGAGGAGGGAGGGTGGATGCAAGGAAAGGGGGGGATCGGGGGAACAGGAAGAAAAAAGAGGGGCCAAGGGGACACAAAAGGAGGAAAGGGAAGAAAGAAAAAAGGAAAAAGAAAAGAAGAAAAAAGTAAAAAAAAGACCGACCAAGAACTATAGGAAATGAATTAGGGAGAAGTTAGGTTGTGTGTGTGCCTTGACAACAGAGGATTAGGGGCACAAATGGCGGGAGGGAGGGAGGGAACCACTGGGGTAGTTAATGGGGGGAAGGGAACGTGGAGAGACTACGGGGTCGGCTACCGCGAACCAAACAGGGCCCACAAAAGGGAAAAAGGGAACCACGTCACCCCAGCCTGGGGGGGAGATCCATTCCAGGCTGTGGGAGGAAGCATCACATTAAAAAACTTGAGGGGGCCCAAACCGGTCCAAACCCCCCCGCTGCCCAAAATTAAACCAGATATAAATGTAAAGGCAGAGTTACAGTGTTGCATAACTGGAGACAAAATAGTTACTGTATGGAAGCACAGCTCACTCCGCTTCATGTGGGGGCTGGTGGTATTAAGCTTTCAAATGCCGAGAGAGGTGTGCTGATTAGTCCGATAAAGTCCCCAGGAAGTAGATGGAGGAATCCGTGAAGCTGAAGTTTATGCGGGGCTGGCGGCTCAGAACGTCTGATTGGAGTTGGTGAGCGGTCCTTCTGCGGACGCCTTTGTCGGACCAGGGTCCCAGCGGTGATCCGCTGGTGGACAACTTGAGGCCAATCTGGTTAGAGCGGAGATCCGGTTGGAGATGTTGAGGGAAGGAGAATAGTGCAGCGGCAGGTCCGCGGGCCCGTCTCAGAGTGGAAGGGACCTCGGAATCTCTTCTGACGAGTTATTTAGTTGATTGAAAAAGGTGGGCCCCAGCGGTTATGAACTCCATATCTTTGATCTTGGCTAGGAAGGGGTTGGAGGTGCGTCGCATGTATTAAGTGCGGGGCGGGATACATATCAGGTAGCAGTTGACTGCGATCCATTCAACTAGTAGTGGTCCGTTATGACCATGCAGCTTGGATTAATGCGTTCTTTTCTGTGAAATAATGCAACTGAACAGGGACGTCCCGGGGGGGTCTCCGAGTCAAGGGCGGCCCCCGTCGTTGAAAACTCTATGCACCGTCTATTGCAAAAACGGAAGAATCGGGTGAGTGTGTAGTTACCGGTTTTGAAAATGTCTTGCACTCTCGTCTGCAGGTTATCTGCTGGGGGGTGGTTCAGTCAAGCCTTTATTCTTATGTTATTAAGGCGGCGCCCCCTGTTCTCTGATAGTCTAGTTGCAAGTAGAGGGTTTGAATTGAAAGTGCCTTTGGGCTGTAGTAGGGGCAGTTCAAGTGTTTACACCTGTCAGGCAACGAAGTAAGAAGGGCAAAATTCAGTGGCCGCGTGTCGCTCAGCACTCTCGTCCACTTCCTGCCTCCACAGCTTCTAAAGCCTGTTGTTGTGAATTGCTCCAGACGGGCTTACACAGAGTCCAAGTCCCCTGTAGTAGGGAAGAGCCATTATAAGTTCTTTAGGACCTGCATGTCTGAAAGGGAAGAAGTGTTGCAGGTGATGGGGGATGAGGCGGCCCCTAGCTGATAGGGGGATCTCTGTGATGTCTCCTGCTCCCTTCACTGGCCGTTATGGGGCCCTCAGGGGGGGTCTCTGCCACATGGCACTGACCTGACCTGCTGGCCTCCAGCGCTGTGGATCGTGGGGATGTAGCTGTGCCCGTGCTAGGCTTCCCCCTGATCCGGCGGTTGTACTCCGCCAAGGGAAGGAGCTGCGGCGGCATTGCCGGGTGATCCCCTCAGTCCGGAGTGTTGCTGCGCCGGAAGTCGGCATGCGCCGGCTTTGCGTGTGGGAAGGAAGCGCTGCGGCGGCCATATTGAGATGTCCCGAGCGGGAGGTTAGGAACCTAAACCGATGCCCGGCGGTGAGGCAGGAGACAGGGTTTGGGGGGAAAGGTGCGGGTTGCTGGCACGGCTGCCTCTTCTTGCCGTGCATACAGGGCGCGGTGTATGTGGTTCGGGACCGCGGGGAGACCACGAGTGTAGGACCTGTCGGCGGAGCTCAGGCAGAGAAGTGGAGCGTCTTCACGGGCGCCATAGTCAGCCACGCCCCCCACAACGAAACATTTGCAGTCTGACATTGCTGTCAATCGCTCTCATTTATCGCCTGGTTCTACAGCCATCTAATGTTTATTTATATCAGTAAGACGAGGGGAAACAGCTACAAGATATATTATTATAAATTTATTATTATTAATTATGAGTCTTTAGAACCCTTATGATTTTTTTCAGGACAATCTCATGTTTTGTAGTAGAAACATTTAGCTCACAACAAGAACACTGTGGCATCGCAAAACAATATTTTATCTTACTGGGTGATTCACATATATGAAGCCGTTCAACACCACTGCCAGCATTGTGTATCACATTAGACCGCGGTTTTCCACCAAAAGTAAGGAGTTTTTCCTCTTAGAAAGTGTTGTAAATACATGTTAAAAACTACAACATTGAAGTATTGTACCTAGAAGATGAAAATCCAAAATCCATGTGGCAGTATATTGCATGAAAATTCAGACCCCCTTTGGTTTCAAACATCCTGGAGGGCTTAAAAAAGCAGTAGTAACTAAATAAAAAAAAGTTTAAAAAAAAGAAAAGATTAATGGTCCCTTTTCCATAAGACACATATATAGTGTAACTATAGTTTAAAGTGCAAAATATTGCTTTAAATGCCTTGGCATCGTATAGTTTGAAGGTCAGAAGGATCCAGCATACTAGACCCCTCTCCACTCTGTCCTGGAGCTAGAGAAGCAGAAGCCCTGCACCTCCCCCGGGCAAATCTTGGGCCAAATCCCAACAGCCCAAACACCAGTCTCTTTCACTTGAAAAAGGGGTTTTCAGCAACCTCGAAATGTGTTGTGCCAAATCAAAACATAAAAACTAAAGATGGAGCGGCGACTAAAATATGCTCGGGTTACGCGTTATTCGAGACGAACTTTTCCCGATGCTCGAGTGCTCGTCTCGAATAACGAGCCCATTGAAGGCAGATAGAGAGACTCGAGCATTTTCAAGGGGACCAAGGGCTCCTGCACAGGAAGGCTTGGCCAAACACCGGGAACCTCAGAAAAGGATGGAGAAACACCCCGGAAATGGAAGGAGAAACAAGAGCAGGGGCACAGCATGCATGGATGGCCTTGAGGCTGCTTAATCGCAACCAATTAGCCAAAATTATGGGCAACAGCATGGCCAGGAGAAGAGGAGCAGTGACGAATGAAGCGAGATAGCATATAAACATCCAATAATTGACCCCTGAACACTATAGGGGACGGGCATGCAAGAGGCAGCGGCAGCAGGTAGAGATGGACTCAGGCTTCAAACCAATGGGTGGCAGAGAGGAAAACCAAAGGAGGTGAGCAAGAAGCGCTCAAAATATATCGGTACATGGATAAAAGTTTGCCAGTATATTTTGTGGATTACACAGCAGGGGTGGAGAACAAAGTTAACATGGAAGCATGAAAACAACCAAAAATTCTGCTGACACAGCTCGTTTGATAAGGGGAACCATGTAGGAGGCATGGAACTAGTAGTAGATAAGGTTCGCTGCAGTTAAAAAAACGATGTTAGTTGGATCTTGGCAGGAGTTGGCGCTCCGCTGCCAGGCGAAGCTTGCGCCAATCCAAGCCCCTGTCTCTAGGACTACTCCCCAAAACAGCACTTCTAAGAACCCTTTTGTATTAAGATCACGTGTAGTAGCGTTTCTTATAAGTTTAGGATATGGCGGGTTAGATGGAAATGTTAAACGAGATGCGCAAAAGAGCTGTGAAATAATTGGTAAATGATAAAAGTTTAATTAGTTATTTGTGGATTAACAACAAGCTGGGTGGCGACAAAGTTAACAACTTTGGATGTGGAAATCCATGAAACAACCCAAAATTTCTGCCTGACACACTCGTTGATTTAAAGGGGACGATGTTATGGAGGCAGCTATTATGGGACGACTCTTGGAGGGTAGGGTGGTGAGCAATGGAGACAACGTGTGGAGGCTGCTTTAGGGAGACAATTTTAATTTGGGATAGTGCCTGTATGTGGAGTCCCAAAAAAATTTTCAAACCAGAGGGAGCAGGTAGGTGGGCACCTCCAGAAAAATGAATAGAATTGAGTGCCTGTATTGAAGTCCAAAAAGTTTTCAAACCAGAGGAGCAGGTAGGGGCACTCAAAGAAAATTGAATAGATTGAGTGCATGATTGTGGCCAGAGTCCCAAAAGTTTTCAAACCAGAAGGAGCAGGTAGGGGCCCTCCAGAAAAATTGAAGATTGATAGTGCCTGTATGTGGCAGTCCCCAAAAAAAAGTGTTTCAAAACAAGAGGAGCAAGGTAGGTGGCCTCCAGAAAAAATGAAATAGATTGAGTGCCTGTTATGTGGCACAGTCCCAAAAAGTTTTCAAAAACCAAGAGGAGCAGGTAGGTGGCCCTCCAGAAAGAAAAAAATGGAATCGATTGAGTGCCTGTATGTTGGCAGTCCCAAAAAGTTTCAAAACCAGAGTAGGCAGGTAGGGTGGCCTCCAGAAAAAATAGAATAGATTGAGTGCCTGTATTGGCACTCCCAAAAATTTGTTTAAACAGAGGAACGGGTCGGTGGCCCTCCAGAAAAATTGAATAGGATTGAGTGCCGTATGTGGACTCCCAAAAAATTGTTTAAAAACAGAGGACCGGGGTCGGTGGCCCTCCAGAAAAAATTTAAATGCATAAAGTACTATAGCAAGAGCCAGGGGCCCTGTCAAAAAATAGCCATTTTCCTCTGCTTTACTGTACAAAGAGGAGGAGAAGGAGGAAAATGAGGAAGGAGGAGTGGATCAATATTCAGGTTGAGCTTCCTTCACCGGTGGAGATTGGAAAATATGAGAAATCCAGGCTTTATTCATCTTAATAAACGCGTCAAGCCTGTCAGCGCTGTCAGTCGACAGAGGGCGTGTACGCTTTCGGTGATGATGCACCAGCTGCAATGAAAAACCCGCTCGGAAAGACGCTTAGCGGCGGGCAGGCAAGAACCTCCAAGGATGTACAGCGGCCCAGGTTAAGGCCACCATGTCCAGCTTTGGAAACCCCCGTAGTTGTAGGGGCTGTGTGATCATTGAGGACGGCTGCGTCTATGGTCAGCTACGTACTCCCTCACCACTCTTTCTGTAAAGATAAGCCCTACTTGGCCGGAGACTGGGACAGGTGACAGGTTCTGCTGGGGTGACCTAAAGCTGGCGAAAGCCTTGTAAGCGTACCCTTGCCAGTGCTGGACAAGCTGCCTGCTCGCCTACTCTCCCTCGCTTTTGTCCCCGCAGAACCTACGCACTTGCCGCTAGCGCTCTGTCAGAAGGGAAATACGGTTTCAGCTTGTGCACCAGGGCCTGCTGGGTATTCATGCATTCTCACCACTCCTTCTCTGCAGGGGATGAGAGTGGAGAAAGAAGTTTTGCTTGTACTGATGTGGGTCCAGGGAGAAGGTGAACCACCACAGTAATCGGTGCTGGAATAAATTCTTTGGAACGAGAGGTCACGGGAGATAGGCAGCCAGCATCGGAAATCTGCCATATGCGCCGAGTACCAACCGCGTAGAATTCACTCCCTCACTGGCTCTTCCGACTGTCCATTCTCCTCCTCCAACTCCTCCAAATCTCTTCTTCTGCCCATTACACGCTGAACAGTTAAAGGACCAACAATGGTCCCCTCTTGTGTCTCGCCAACAGTTCTCCTCCTCTTCCTCCTCATCCTCCTCCCCCTCCACACCTCCGACGATGCGCGAGAAACAGACCTAGGGTGCTTTGGCTATCAACAAGGGAATCTTTCTCCCCCCGTCTCTTGTGACGAGCGCAAAGCTTCCGACTTATTGTGCTGACTCAGAGAGGTTTTCAAACGGCCAAGCAGCGGGATGGTGAGGCTGATGATGGCGGCATTCGCCACTGACCAATCTGTGTTGACTCCTCAAAGTTACTCAGCAACTGAAAGATATCAGAAATCCACGTCCAACTCTCATGTAGACTTGAGGAAGCTGAACGACCGATACAGTTTCTGGTGGCAGTGACATCTGGCAGTTACAATGGTTCGCGTGCTGGTAAACTCTGGATAACCTGGTCAGTGTTGAAATCCACCTCGTGGGCACGTCGCACAACAGTCGGTGAGCGGGCAGTTGGAGGTGGCGCTGCGGCCCTGAGAGTGGCAGCCATCTGTGCTGGACTTCCTGAAATGCGCCACGAGCGGCGCACCTTCGTGAGCAAATCTGACAGATTGGGGTATGTCTTGAGGAAACGCTGGAACTATCAGATTTCACACATGGGCTCCAGGCATGCACATGTGCCAGTGCGAGTTGCAGAAGCCGCCACAGTTACGGCCGTTGTCACACAACCACAACCATGCCTGGCCTAGGTTCAGCGGTGCCAGCCACAGAATCAGTCTGCGCCGTGTGCCCTGTAATAGCCTCTTGGGCGGTGTGCCTTATACGCTAGGCTCCACAGTTTGAGCAGCACCGCCTGCTGTCGTAGCAAACGGAGCATGCTGCTGTGCCTAGAGCTACCGACTGATGGCGCCGTGCCACGGATGGTAGTTCGGAGGAGGAGGTGGAGGGGAGGTGGGGAGGAGGAGGAGGCAATTAGGTAGGCCTGAAAACCTGGACCGAGGTAGGCCCCGCAATCCTACGGCGTCGGCAGTATATGGACCAGCCCCAGGGTCAGGGATCGGTCCCGGCCTCCACCAAGTTAACCCAATGTGCCGTCAGCGATAATAGTGGCCCCTGCCGGCAGCACTCGTCCACGTGTCCGTGGTCCGGTGGACCGTGTCAGAAACGGCGTTCGTCAGGGCAAGGGTGATGTGTCGACACGTGCTGGTGCAGGGCTGGGACGGGCACATCGGGAAAAGTTAGTGGCGGGCTGGGTGACGAATACCGAGGGGGCGGCCGCCGCCATGAGGGGTTGCGAAAGGCCTCGGTTCTTACTAGCCTATGGGCAGCATCTCCCGCTCAGCAATCTGGAGATGTGCACCATTAAGGGCTTGGGCGTGGGGGGGTTGCACTATAATTTGGTTTTGCTCCAGCGTTCTGGGGGTATGGAGAGCTGAACGTGGTGGATGCTGTGGGGATCGTGTACGGGAGGACGATTGGGGTTTTTGTGGCAGGGTCCTGGGCAGGGGGTGGACTATCAGATGAAAACAGGGGAAAGGAGCAGTGGTGTGGCACGGCCGGAGGGTAACGGGCTTGTTGCCAATGAGTGGGGGGTAGATTCATATGCCTGCGCATACTGGGTGGTAGTTAAGCTTAGTAGTGGTGGAACCCCGTTGAGGCTGGTTTGGCAAATGTTGACCACACAGTCCGTCGGTCATCCGGTGGTTTCCTTAAAGAAACCTCCAGACTCTGAAGATCTAGCCTCGCCGCAAGAGCCCTCGTACGGGAGCTTCACTAGTTGACACATTTGGCGCTGATGCACCCAGCTCTGGCCCCTGCCTCTCCGTCTGGGGCCCACCACTGCCTCTTCCAAACTGTTCTGGTCGAGGACTCTCCTCCTCTCAGAAGCACGTGTTTTCACCGCGGCCTATCAACCCACGCTTGGGTTCTGTCACCTTCATCATCCTCGATCCATCAGTCTGCTCCCCCCTCGACTCCTGCCCGACAACACTTCCCAACTGTACTGAACACCGTGTCTCCTCATCGTCGGGACACCTTCTTTACAACACTATCCACTTAACGTCAAGAAGGTCATCATCACCCACATGAACTGTGGATGGGGAAAACCTGGGCATCGGGGAAAACTTGGTCAAGCAGCAACCGGACAAGTTGGTTTTTGACTGTGGAAGGGTCCGAAAAACGTTCCTCAGAGTATTGCCGGTCTCAAATGCCCAAAATTTTCCTTCGGGAGGTGGCAGGACTGGGGGGAGGAAGGCTGTAGGTTGAGGGCTGGAGAGTGGGCGTTTCGGGTACATGGGTGGGACTTGCGTGGGCAGACGGCTGTGGGTACAAATGCTCGAAGCATTGTCAGCAATCCACGACATTCCCACTTGTTGCGCAACTGTCTGTGCCTCAACGTGCCTTACACGAGTCCCAGGTAACTTCAGACCATGAACTAGGGAGTGAAGCTCTGCGGGCGTTCCCCTGCTCCTTTCAAAGCACGGGGTGGTGTCTCCCCCGGCCCAGGACCACTGCTCTGACCTTCCTGCAGTAAGTTGGACGCCCAACGTCCCACGCCCCCTCATCCCTACCCCTAGTCCCTCGGTTAAAACATTTTTAAAATGAGAGTTAATAGCTTTATTTTTTTTAACTTTTTTTTTGTGTTTTTTTTTTTTGTGTTTTTGAGTTTTTCAAAACCAAACAATGCTATCCTATGCTATGGCTATTTTAGCCAAGTATGAACAAGCACCCTACTAGGCCAGATGAGAGGACACCGAGTTATAACAAAAATCAACGTAATAAAAAAAAGGACAAATGGCAGACTGTGCCTAACTGAAATTCCAACACCCTACTCAATTTTCCACTTCTGTCTTTGCAATGGATTATTCCGTCACTAAAGCGCAAAAACACGCGGTCGCCAAGTCCTATACAAATTGCTGACAATTGGCTAGAGATGCACTGCAGCAAGTACAGGAGCCACCAGCAGATTATCAACCCAGAATTCAAACTATAATACGCTACGGTAGGCGTAGCACGTTTGGATTCTCCTATGCTATTTTCTAGCCAATATGAAAGCACACTACTATATGCCAGATGAGATGACGCTGAGTATTAAACAACATAAACGAAATAAAAAAGGACAACAAATGGCAGGGGGACTGTGCCGAATGAAATCCAACCCCTCAAAAATTTTCCCACTTCGGTCTTTGCAAATGGAGATTGTGCCGTCACTAGCGCCACAAAACACAAGCGTTCGCACAGTCTCCTACCAAATTGCTGGACAATGGCTACGTCAGATATGCACTGCAAGCAGAAAGCCACCAGCGATATCACCAGAAATCAATCTATAACGCTACTGTAGCGTAGCCGTTTGGATCTCTCCCTCTGGATTTTCTATCCAAGTATGAAAGCCACACTATACAATGCACTTATGACGCTGAGTATTAAACAAAGAAACGTAATAAAAAAAGGACAAATGGCCTGACGTGCCTAATTGAAATCCAACACCCTACTAAATTTTCCCCACTTCGGTTCTTTGCAAGGGATATGTGAGCTCACAAGCGACAAAAACACAGCGGTCGCAAGTCTCATACAAATGCTGACAAATTGGCTAGTAGATTGCACGATGCAGCAAAGTACAGCGCACCAGCAGATCAACCAGAATCAAATATAACGCTACTGTAGGGAGTAAAAAGCCGTTTGGAGTTCTACCTATGGCATTTTCTAGCAAAGTCTATAAGCCACATACTATGGCCAGATGAGGATCACGCTGAGTTATATTAACAAAATTAAAACGTAAAATCAAAAAAGGACAAAATGGCAGGACTGTGCCAATGGAATCCACAACCACTACTAAATTTTCCCACTTCGGTCTTTGCAAGGCTTATGTGCGTCACTAAGCGCAAAAACACAGCGGTCGCAAGTCTCAACTACTATAATTGCTCACAACTTGGCTAGTATATGCAACTGCAGCAAGGTACAGCAACCAGCAAAGATCAACCAGAAATCAAATAATAACAGTACTGGTAGTAAGCCGTTTGGATTCTCCTATGGCCTATTTTCTAGCCCAATTTAAAGCACACTACTATGCCAAGAGATTGACACGCGATGAGTTATTAAACAAATAGAACTAAAAATAAAAAAAAAAAGGACAAAATGCATACTGTGGCCTAATTGAAATGCCAACCCCCTACTAATGTTCCACCTTCGGTCCTTTGCAATGTGATTTCGGTTCCAAGCGCAAAACAGAAGCGGTCGCAGTCTCACTACAAATTGCTCCACAATTGGCTAGTAGATTGCAATGCAAGCAAAGACAGCCCACCAGCAGATCAACAGAAAATCAAATATATAACGCTATGTAGGCGTAAGCCGTTTTTGGATTCTCCCTATGGCTATTTTCAGCCAAAGTATGAAAGCACACTTGACTATGCCGATGGATGACACACTGATTATTAAACAAAATAAACGTAAAATTAAAAAAAGGAAAATGAAGACTGGTGCCTAATTGAAATCAACACCCCTACAAATTTTTCCCATTTGGTGTTTGCAGGTGGATATGTGTGCCACTAAGACTAAAACACCAACGGAGTAGCAAGTCCCCTGCTCTAATTCATCACAAAATGGTACTAGATGCAAATAAAAAAAAAAAAAAGTAGAACGTTATTGTAGCCCTAGAGGACGTTGGGTTCGTTGGCGAACAACTCGCCTAACAGTAAGCTAATAGAAAAACCCTAACGCTTCCCGACCGCAGCATCTCTTCCCTAAGCGCAGCATCCAGACACAGAATGATTCCGGCAGCGCGGGCAGCGGTCTAGTTTATTCCCAAGGTCACCTGATTCTGGCAAGCCAACCACTGCTATCGGACGTGTTAAGTGTTACCACGCGTCATGGGGTGGGAGTGCAGAGTCTCCTGGCTTGTGATTGTCTGTTTCTGGACGCCAAAAAGGCAAAACGCGGGGAGGCAGCTGCCCTTGTTCTCGAGCGGCCGAGTTAAGTATTCGTCGAAGCAACGAGCAGTTTCGAGTACGCAATGCTCGAACGAACATCAGCTCGGACGAGGCATGGTTCGCGTCATCTCGGAACCGCATGTTCTCTCATTCTCTAATAAAAAACGAAAATGTTGTTGTGACAGTTTTCTATATAAAAAACTCCTAATTTTATTATACTGCCATACGATTCCTTTCCCACTTTCTGGTGTGTGCGCCTACCTCCCCATTTGGTTTGTCACTCTCCCCGGTATCCTAAAAAGTGTTTTCAGTGGACCTGGAGTGATGTCATAAGCATTGTGACTGATACATTCTTTAGTGTTCCTCTGCAAGGTCCTTCAAACACACCTGCATGGGGACTGGATTAAAAAGAAGTAGTGTTTAGCAGTGAGAGTGTGGTTCCTGTGGTGTGAGTTCTGATGCTGTGTTTCATCCTTGGTGTGTCCTTACAGTGCTCAGTGCATCTGTGTGTGTTTTGCATGCCATGCATGTTCACTTGTGTGGTATAGCACCGACCGTGTGGCTTTTCCTGTGTGGTATATAAGCAGTTTACCAACGTGGGCATTCTCCTGTGTGTTAAGCATGCTATGTGGTGCCTTTTGTGTTGTTTAAGCATGATCCGTGCTTGCTTGCGGCGGAGTCGGAAGAAATTTTCGTGTCTGTTGTTTCCGGGGAGTGGGTCGGGTAGGGTTAATGGCAGAGGTGGGGGCCAGAGTAGGGTGGGGGGGAAAGAAGGGGGTATAATGCCAGCATTCTGGAGTTCGGGCTGTGGGTTAGGTTATGCGGCTGAGTTACAGGAGGGGGGTAGTGGGGGCAGGTGCGGCTAGGGTGGTGCGGGGGGGGTAGGATGCGGATAGTGGGCAGAAAGAAGGAAGGCGGGTTGGGGTTCGGGCGGGGGGGGGCGGTGGTAGCGGGTGCAGTGGAGTTTGTGGAACGCGAAATCAGCCTCCTGCTAATCATTTTCCCCTCGTGGATTGGGGAATAAAAAAATAAAAAGAAATACACCTCTGACTCTGCGTCTTTCCTCCCGGGTGATGCACTTGCAGCAACGCACACGGAGTAAGTTGCCAGCGCTGGCAGCGTCCGGAACATCATGTACTCTGACAGCGCGGGGATGCTTTACCTCCTGTGCGCTTGCAGTTGGTCAGATTGACAGCATGCATGTCAGGCTGTGATCACTGCAGCGCACACGGAGTAGTTGACCATCGGCTGGCCATTTGCCAGTTGGCCCAGCGCTGGCAGCGTAATGACATCTTCCATGCCACGCGGGGCTGCTTACCATCCTGTGCGCTTGCAGTGATCAGTGAAGAGTGATCAGGAGGAGCAGTGTCAGCGCCCTGCTCTGTTCATCGATGCTTAGCCGTATCGAGCGAGCCCATGGAAACCAGGTGTGGCAGTGGTTGTCCTCTCTGCAGTGGTTGGAAGGATGGGGCGTCGTGCCACCAGTGAAGGCTCTGGCGTGCCCTCTTCGGCCTCCTGCCTAGGTTAGCCGTCCATCGCTGATATATAAGGTGCACGACTATAAGCGTCACCTTTGATTATCTGAAAACATAAAAGGGCATTTTTGTGCTTGGCGCCCTTTATGTTCCGAAAAATACGTATTCTCCTATCCTGGTTGTAGGAAATGTTCGTAATGTTTTATAGAAACATGGATGGGAGGTGTCTAACCCAGTACTACAAGCTTTAAATAAGGCGTCCTAAGGCCCATTCATATACACAACAAGTATGGAAGAATAGTTTAAATATTTATTGAAAGTTTCCAAAACGACAAAGATTTTTCATTAAATCTGTTAGCTTAAACATATACATGCCCATAGTGTGCACTAATGAAATTTTCTATAATCTTCCACAAAACCCTTTTTAAACCCAAAAATAACTTTACTTAAGGACATAATCACTACATCTAGCTTGTCCTTTAAAAATAAATGAAAAAATCCGGTAGGTCACTTCTGTTCACGTATAGGTGGGTCTTCACCAATGGGTCCTGCGCATAAGGTTCTTCTGCCAGGCGGTGATCTGTGGGCAGTGCTTCTCCAGAAAACTAGAGACATAAATAATCATTATTTGAGTTAATGTTCCGTGATGCCATGACACCCAATATTATTTCTATAAGAGCAACAGGACATAGAGTATTAAGTTTATTATAAAATTAACTACCTTATATACTCGAGTAAAGCCTAGTTTTCAGCACAAAAAAATGTGCTGAAAAACCCAAACTGGCTTAATCTCGAGTAAAAAATATACTAGTGTTTACCAGGTTTTTGTGGTAAAAAAATTAGGGCCTCGCTTATACTTGGTCGGCTTATACCTCGAGTATATTTAACAGTAAATGTAAGGGGGGGGGAGCCCGGCTACAGACAGTGACCGGTGGGGTGGGGTTGGGGGGTTATGGGATTTCCAGACAGCCAGGGCAGCCACCGGGTGGGCGTCCATGTAGGTGGGCTCACTAATCTCCAGTGGCCAGGAGGGACCTGTACGTGGGTGATTGCCTGAACTGAGTCCAGGGAAGCCAGGTCTTGTGGAATTTCTCAAATGTGTCATGAATTGAGGCAGTGAGCTCTTCCATGAGCATTATTTCGTTAACCTTCGAAAGCCAGAGGGACACAGACGGGGCGACCATTTGTCGCCACAAAAGGGGAATGCATGATCTTGCCGCCATAACGAGGAAGCGGAGAAGCGAGCGCTTGTATACCTGAAGTGAGATCTCGCTATGCTGAAGAAGGAATAGAGCCGCATCGAGGGGCAGAGAGTAGTCATCAATCTGCCTAATCGTAGATTGGACTGCGTCCCAAAAGGGAGTCAAAGTGGGACAAGACCAGAAAGTGTGAAGGAACGTGCCCTCCGCCGCCCCACACCTCCAGCATGTCGGGTCCGTGTCCGGAAACAGGCTATGGAGTCTGGTCGGAACCCGATACCACCGGGATAGCAATTTGTAGTTACCTTCTTGGAAGCGTGAGCTGATAGATGACTCGTGGGATAGAGAGAAAATTCGCTCCCTTTGCTCTGGTGTAAACGTCACTTGGAGATCTTGTTCCCACTGAGAGATGAAGCGAGGAGGGGGTTGGTTTTCTGGACATTGTAAGATGTTATAAGTAATGGAGAGGCCATGTCTCAACTGTCCGGTGCCCGAGCATATAGTTTCAAAGGAGGTAGGGGTATTGTTGTAAGAGTCTGGGGGGGGTAAGGTGTGCAAGAAGGACTGTAGTGCGAATGTACGCCAAGGACTCAGAACCGAAACCCCCGAGGACTCTGCTATGTTTAGAAGGGATCGCCAAGAGTTGTTTGCTCGGAAATGTGAAACATTACTTATGCCAGCTGTTCTCCAATTGCGGAAGACCGGGTCTTCCAATCCCGGGGCAAATTTGGGGTGTCCCAGAATAGGGTACATGGACGAGTGAGCTGAGATGAGAGGGCCTCTAACAGCATCTGAATGGCATACTTTTAGGGTGGGCCAAATAGTCGGGTGGTTGCGCAGTCCGAGTGTCAGGGATTTGTCGAGCCACGGGGTGACAGATAGCGGTACCGTTGAGGAGTGCTGTTCAAGGGGTACCCAGGATTTACTTTTAGCGTGGCGACACCAATCAATCACTCTCACTAAATGTGTCGCCCGATGGTAGGATCTGATGTCCGGAAGAGCGAGACCTCCCCGGTCTTTGGGTCTACATAAGACCTCCCTTTTCAGTCTCGCCGGTTTTCCGGCCCATATGAATGCAGGGCCCAAAAGGAAAGGGCAACCACGTCCCCCAGCCTGGGTGGGAGATCCATTCCAGGCTGTGGGAGGCACATAACTTGAGGGGGCCCACCGGTCAACCCCCCCGCGCCAAAATTAAACAGATTAAATGTAAGGCAGTTACAGTTTGCATAACTGGAAAATAGTTACTGTATGAAGGCAGCTTCATGTGGGGGCGGTACTTAAGCTTCAAATGGCAGAGGTGCTGATAAGTCCGGAAAGTCCCCAGGAAGATTTGGAGAATCCGTGAGCTGAAGTTCTGCGGCTGGCGGCTCAGAACGTCTGATTGGAGTGGGTGAGCGGTCCCTTCTGCAACGCCTTTGTCGACCAGGTCCAGCCGGATCCGCTGGAACTTGTAGCCAATCTGGTAGCGGGATCGGTGAGATGTTGAGGAAGGAGAATAGTGCAGGCAGGTCCGCGGGCCGTCTCAGAGTGAAGACCTCGGAATCTCTTCTGACGATAAGATGAAAAGGGTGGCCCCAGCGGTATGACCCTCCACTATCTTTGATCTTGGCTAGGAGGGGTTGGAGGGTGCGTCGCATGTATAGAGTGCGGGCGGATATATCAGGTAGCAGTTTGACTTGCGATCCATCAACTAGTAGTGGTCCGTATGACCATGCAGCTTGGATAATGCGTTCTTTATCTGTGAAATAATGCAATCTGCACAGGACGTCCCGGGGGGTCTCCGAGTCAGGGCGGCCCAGTCGTTGAACTCTATGCACCCGATCTATTGCAAACGGAGAATCGGGTGAGTTGTTAGTTACCAGGTTGAAAATGTCTTGCACTCTCGTCTGCAGGTTATCTGCTGGGTGGCGTTCAGTCAAGCCTTTAATCCTTATGTTATTACGGCGCCCCCTGTTCTCCTGATCGTCTAGTTGCAAGTAGAGGGTTTGAAAGTGCATTTGGGCTGTAGTAGAGGCACGTTCAAGTGTTTCCACTCTGTCAGACAATGAAGTAAGGGCAAATTCAGTGGCCGCTGTGCGCTCAGCTATCTCGTCCACTTCCTGCCTCACAGCTTCTAAAGCCTGTTGTTGTGAATGCTCCAGACGGGCTACTACAGAGTCCAAGTCCCCTTTAGTAGGAAGAGCCATTATAAGTTCTTTTAGGACCTGCATGTCTGAAAGGGAAGTTGCAGGTGATGGGGGCTGAGCTGCCCCTAGCTGAATAGGGGGATCATGTGATGTCTCCCTGCTCCCTTCACTGGCCGTTATGGGGCCATCAGGGGGGGTCTCCTGCACATGGCACTGACCTGACCTGCTGCCTCCAGCGCTGCTGGATCGTGGGGATGTAGCTGTGCCCGTGCTAGGCTTCCCCCTTGCTCCGGCGCTGGTACTCCCCGCAAGGGAAGGAGCTGCTGCGGCATTGCCGGGTGATCCCCTCAGTCCGGCGCTTGTTGCTGCGCCGGAGTCGGCATGCGCCGGCTGTTGCCGCGTGGAGGAGCGCTGCGGCGCCATATTGGAGTGTCCCGATGCGGGAGTTAGGAACCTCCCGATGCCCGCCGTGCGAGCAGGAGCCGCGTTTTGGGGACCGGAGGGGTTGCTGGCACGGCTGCCTCTTCTTGCCGGCATACAGGCGCGGGTGTTCCGGACCGGGAGCCCGAGGTAGGACCCTGTCGGCGCGGAGCTCAGGCAGTGAGCGTCTTCACGGCGCCATAGTCAGGCCACGCCCCCACAACGAAACATTTTGCAGTCTGACATTGCTGTCATATCGCTCTCCATAGAGATGAGCGAGCACTAAAATGCTCGGGTACTCGTTATTCGAGACAAACTTTTCCCGATGCTCGAGTGCTCGTCTCGAATAACGAGCCCCATTGAAGTCAATGGGAGACTCGAGCATTTTTCAAGGGGACCAAGGCTCTGCACAGGGAAGCTTGGCCAAACACCTGGGAACCTCAGAAAAGGATGGAAACACCACGGAAATGGACAGGAAACAGCAGGGGCAGCATGCATGGATGCCTCTGAGGCTGCTTAATCGCACCATTATGCCAAAATTATGGGCAACAGCATGGCCATGACAGAGTGACAGAATGAAGCTAGATAGCATATAAAACATCCAATAATTGACCCTGACACTATAGGGGACTTCATGCAGAGGCAGCGGGGCAGAGAGGAACCAAAGGAGGTGAGCAAGAAGCGCTCAAATAATATCGGTACATGATAAAAGTTTGCCAGTATATTTTGTGGATTACACAGCAGGGTGGCGACAAAGTTAACATGGAAGCCATGAAAACAACCCAAAATTCTGCCTGACACAGCTCGTTTGATAAGGGGAACATGTATGGAGGCAGTGAACTAGCAGTAGATTAAAGGTGCTGCAGTTCCGAGGTAGGCCCCGCAATCCTCGGCGTCGGCAGTATATGACCAGCCCCAGGGTCAGACTCGGTCCCGGCCTCCACCAAGTTAACCCAATGTGCCGTCAGCGATATATAGTGGCCTATTGGCTATACAATAGTTATTTTTTTGGCAATTTGGACATACAAGGGCTTATTTTCTGTGAGATTAGATGCACTTTACAAATACCTTATATACTCGAGTATAAGCCTAGTTTTTCAGCACAAAAAAATGTGCTGAAAAACCCAAACTCGGCTTATACTCGAGTATATAAGGTATTTGTAAAGTGCATCTAATCTCACAGAAAATAAGCCCTTGTATGTCCAAATTGCCAAAAAAATAACTATTGTATAGCCAATATATGTGTGTTCCTTTGTGTGTTAAGCAGTGATCAGTGCTTTGCTGCGGCAGGCAGAAATTCAGGTGTCTGTTGTTCCGGGGGGAGGTCGGTAGGGTAGATGGGCAGAGGGTGGGCGGCCAGAGTTAGGGCTGGGGGGAAGGGGGTAATGCAGCATCTGGAGTTCGGGGCTGTGGGGTTATGAGGCATGAGTTCCAGGGGAGGGGGTATGGGGGGCAGTGTGCGGAGTGTGGGCGGGGGGGTAGGGATGCGATAGTGGGCAGAAGCGGGTTGGGGTTCGGGCGTGGGGGGGCTTGTGGTAGCGGGTGCAGTGAGTTTTGGGACGGAAATCAGCCTCCTGCTAATCAATTTTCCCCTCGTGGATGGGCTGAATAAAAAAATAAAAAGAAACTCACCTCTGACTCTGCGTTCCTCCGGGTGATCACTGCAGCGCACACGGAGTAAGTTGCCCAGCGCTGGCAGCGTAATGACATCATTACGCTGCCAGCGCGGGGATGCTTACCATCCTGTGCGCTGCAGTGATCAGAGTGACAGCAGGCAGTGTCAGCGCCCTGGTGATCACTGCAGCGCACACGGAGTAAGTTGCCCAGCGCTGGCCAGTTGCCCAGTTGCCCAGCGCTGGCAGCGTAATGACATCATTACGCTGCCAGCGCGGGGATGCTTACCATCCTGTGCGCTGCAGTGATCAGAGTGACAGCAGGCTGTGTCAGCGCCCTGCTCTGTCATCGCTGTTAGCAGTATCGGAGCGCAGCCATGACAACCAGGTGTGGACAGTGGTTGTCCTCTCCTGGCAGTGGTTGGAAGGATGGGGCGCGTGCCAGCAGTGAAGGCTCTGCGTGCCCTCTCTGGCACGCCTGCCATAGGTTCGCCATCGCTGATATATAAGGTGCACTGGACTATAAGGCGCACCTTTGATTTCTGAAAAAATCAAAGGATTTTTTGTGCGCCTTATAGTCCGAAAAATACGGTATCTCCTATCCTTGGTTGTAGGAATGTCGTAATGTTTTATAGAAACATGATGGGAGGTGTCTGACCCAGTAATACAGCTATAGCGCTTCATAAGGACCCATTCATACTACACAGACAATAATGGAGAAATAGTTTAAAATATTTATTGAAAGATTTTCCTGAAACGACAAAGATTTTCTATAAATCTGTAGCTTAAAACATATACATTGCCATCTGTGTCACTATGAAATTTTCTATAATTTCCACAAAACCCTTTTTAAACCCAAAATAACTTTTACTTAAGGCCATAATCAGTAGCATCTACGCTGTCCTTAAAAAATAGATGGAAAAATCCGGTAGTCACTTCTGGTTCAGTATAGGTGGTCTTCACCAATGGGTCCTGCAGCATAAGTTTCTGCCAGGCGTTGATCTCGTGCAGCTTCTCCCAGAAAACTAGAGACATAAATAATCATTTATTTGTATTATTTCGTTGATGTCCAATGTACACAATATTAATTTCTATAAGAAGCAACAGGAATAGATAGTAGAGTTTAATTATAAAATATACATACCTTATATACTCGAGTATAGACCTAGTTTTTCAGCCCAAAAAAATGTCTGAAAACCCAAACTCGGCTTATACTCGAGTAAAAAATATATAGGTTTTACCAGGTTTTGTGGTAAAATTAGGGGCCTCGGCTTATACTTGGGTCGGCTTTACTCGAGTATATAAGTATGTTAAATACCAGAACAGTTACTACAAGATAGGTTCCATGGTTTGTTCTTAAGTTAATTTGTATGTAAGTTGGAAATGGTATATTTTATAATTGTAGCTCTAGACAATTTCTTGTTGCCCCAGTGACATTTGGGTTTTCAAATTTTGTGCTGTCATGGAACAAGGATTATCAATAAAAGCTTCATTACAAACATAGAGACGCGATCTATGTCTCCATTCTACTTATGACTCCCCCCCCCCCCCCTTTGAGTGATTGAGTAGTTTTATGGATTAGGGTGGTGAGGATATATAATGGGCCCATGATGGGCGCATCATTTTGGATGAATTTGATTAAAGAAATCTACCATCAATCCATCATGATAAACCGGGGACAATTACTTCAGATCCAGGCACCGTGACTGTGGTGAGCTACTTATGTGTTATCCATGGCCGCCTTCCTTCTAAAATCAACTTTTAAAATGATGTAATGGGTCTGCTGGGTGTTTTCCAAAGCCCCTCATAGATGTATTTTCATTTGTTGTTACAATGAGCGGAGAAGGTCTCCTCTATTTAACTGATTAACTAAAAACCATCAGGTTACCCTTTCACATCTGCGATTTTTTTCCATGGCAACAGACTACAAACGAAACATTTTGCAGTCTGACTTGCTGTCATATCGCTCTCCATTATCGCCTGGTTCCTACAACCTATCTAATGTTTATTTATATCAGTAGAAGAGGAGAACAGCTACAAGAATTATTATTATTATATTATTATTACTTCATGAGTCTTTATGGAACCATTATGATTTTTTCAGACAATCTCACTGTTTGTAGTAGAAACATTTAGCTCACCAGAACACACTGTTGGCATAGCAAAACAATATTTTAATATCTACTGTGTGATTTCACACATATATGCAAGCGTTCAAACCACGGCCGAGTCATGTAATCAACTAGACGCGGCTTTTTCCACCAAAGTAAGGATTTTCCTCCTCTTAGAAAGTGTCTGTAAATACATGTTAAAAATACACAATTGAAGTATTGTACCTAGAAGATGAAAATCCAAATCCATGTGCAGTATTTCATGAACAATCAGACCCCCCTGGGTTTCAAACATCCGGTGAGGCTTAAAAAGCATGTAACTAAATAAAAAAGTAAAAAAGAAAGAAACATTTAATGGTCCCCTTTCCAAAGACACATACTAGTTTGTAACTATAGTTGTAAGTGCAAAATATTGCTTAAGTGCCTGCATCGTATAGTTGAAGGTCAGAAGGATCCAGCCCTACTAGACCCTCCTCACTTGTTCGCTGGATACTAAGAGAGCAGCTGAGCCTCTGCAACCTCCCCCTGGCAAATCTTGGCAAATCCCAAACACAGCCTCAACACCAGCCTCTTTTCAACTTGAAAAATGGGTTTTGGTATAGCCACACCACGTTTGCTGTCCTTGGGTGGTATATAGCAGTACCACGTGCATTCCTGTGTGTATAGCAGTGCTATGTGTGTTCCTTTGTGTGGGTGAAGCGTGATCAGGCTTTTCTGGTGTGTTTTAGATGTTGTCCCTGTGTTGTTGTATAGCAGCACAGAATGCGTCCTGTGTGTGTTTACATGATGAGGCGTTCCTGTGTGTGGTTAGCAGTGAATGAGTGAGTCCTGTGTGTGTTTAGCAGTGACAGAGTGCGTTCCTGGATTTGGTCTAGCAGTGCGTGTGTTCCTTTGTGTGTGCTATATGCAGTGTCTCAGTGCATTCCGTGTGTGTGTTTAGCAGTGCCATGCTGTTCCTTGTGTGTGTATAGCACCACCGTCGTGATTTTCTGGTGTTATATAGCAGTACCACGTGCCATTCCTGTGTATATAGCAGTGCTATGTGTGTTCCTTTGTGTGTTAAGCAGTGATCAGTGCTTTTCTGCGTGTGTTTAGTAGTGATGTGTGTCCCTTTGTTTGTATAGCAGCACAGCATGCGTTCCTGTGTGTGTTTAGCAGTGATGGAGTGAGGGTTCCTCCTGTGTGTGTTTAGGCAGTGTATGAGGTGCGTTCCTGTTGTGTTTAGCAGGATGAGTGCGTTCCTGGTGTTGTTTAGCATTGTTGAGTCGGTTCCTGTGTGTGTGTTTAGCAGTTTATGGGTGCCGTCATGTGTGTTTTTAGCCAGTGCCGAGTGTGGTTCCTAATGTGTGAAAAAATACAGTGAATAAATACGATAGGAGGGGGGTGGGAAAGGAGTAGGGAACGGAAGAAAGGTGGAAAGGGTTGGTAGGAGCATTCACAGATTTTGGTCTCATTACACTGCTCCGAGATCTATCAAGATATTAAAAGAATTTTCCCATCCAATGTCCAAATTACTGATTTCTAATATATGCCAGTCATAAAATTTTTAACAAAAATTAATAAAAGGTCAGCATGTTTCCAGAATGGTATCAATGAAAATGTCAGACCGTCCGCAAAAATGTCATACACTAAATATGAAAAAGATCTGCGAAAAAATGGCAACATAAAGAACCTTATTTTTTGGGAAGTTAATACATCTGATGGTTTAAAACAACAATAAACAAGATCTAGTGTCTCCATGATCATGCCGATCTTAACAATAAGAGCATAGTGAAATCAGTAAAAGCAAAGTCCTCTACAAAACGTGTTTTTATCAATTCCACCACACTTAGCATTTTTTTATTTCCCAGTACTAGCACAGAATAATAAATGGTTTCCACTCAAAAGTACAATTGTCCCACTGAAAACTAGTCCTCATATGGCCTGTAAGGGAATATTGGTGAAAATCTGAAAAAAAAATCAAAACATTAAAGCTAAAAACGTCACTATTATACATGTCTTACCCTTCCATTACTTTGAATTTCTCAAACACCTTGCCATTCACTCAGTGAGATCTTGATTTTTCTCCTC
Organism: Engystomops pustulosus; assembly: GCA_019512145.1. NCBI lineage: Eukaryota > Metazoa > Chordata > Amphibia > Anura > Leptodactylidae > Engystomops > Engystomops pustulosus. The sequence goes on along the minus strand of WNYA01001342.1, from coordinate 44,039 downwards.
CTCTTGCAGAATTCGAAAATACGCTGTAACCGCAGTAAAACATCACTGATATTTTTCTATAGAAACACATTAGAACAGTCCCATATATACAAAAGTCACATCCTTGGCTTCAAGTTATGCACCTTACTGATAATCTGACATAAAAGTCAACTATCCTAAAACTACCAATAATTGAACTGCATCGGGGACCACTTATTTATTTCTTTAGCATAGGTACTGGTAATACTTGTGTATAAGCCAAGTTTTTAGCACAAAAAATGTGCGAAACCCCACCATCTTATACACGAGTTAAGAAAAATAATGTACATACTCATACTCTGATCTCTGTGCAGCTCCTGTCAAGTGTAACAGGGCAGAAAGATATGTATCAATGTGCTCTGACTATTGCGCAAAACACCATACTCAGCAGTGGCGACCCGCCGTATCTGTGCACCGCGGGCAGCGAGCATGGACACGACTCTTCCCAACTGTTACAATGTGACAGGCGAAGGAAGAGAGCTAGGTCGTGTATCAGAAGGGGATAGTAGGTTTTTTTTTTAATACACCAAGGTCTGCTGCAGGGTATTTTATTACTGGGGGAGGCTGCTGGTGCATTTAATTACGGGGGAGGGGCTGCTGAGCATTACCATGCGGGGAAGGCTGCTGGGTATTACATTACTGGGGGAGGTGCTGGGCATTACATTATGGTGAGAGACTCTGTGGCATTACGATTACAGGGGGAGGGATTCAAGAATTTTATATACATGTGGAGGATGAATGGCATTTTATTACTGGGGAGGATGCTGGGCATCATTACGGGAGTGCTGGGATTACATTAGCTGGGGTGGCTGCTGGTAGTACATTACTTGGGGAGGCTGCTGGGCATACATTACTCAGGGGCTTGTGACCAAAGCAGTCAACACATTTTCCCAATTATTGTGGTAAAATTAGAGGCCTTGGCGTATACTCCGGTTACTTATACGCAGTATATTACGGTAATCAATACCAAATCCGAGGGGGTCAATAACCAACACCCCCAAAATCATTGCACAACCGGTGGGGCTGCATAGTATATGAAGTCAGAGCAGTCAGTCTACATCTGCTATACAGTGGTCCCGACAAGCTATTGCTGGGAGTCCCTGTTCTCTTGAATGTCCTATCCATGTACAGTATGGCTCTACAGGGAGTACAGACCACATTTCCTCATGTACATTTTCACCATGCAGAACAGGCATCTTCAGGAGCTGAGGTGCCAGGTGTCAGATTCCCCCAGTCTGAAACTGGTGGTCTATCCTAATATAATAGAAGACTTGGGTATATCAATATTTAAACTTGTTACTACAAACTAGTTGCCCTTCCGGCTCCCATGTCACTCGGCACCGGAGCCCAGACATAAGTTTGTGGGTGGTCATGGGACCTGTGGTGAGCCAATGAATGGTTTTCTTGGACAAGGAGATAACAATGGAGTCCCAGTCCTAGACAATTCAAACTCTCAAGTATGTCCAATGAATTTCAGACCTTTTGATGTCCAGTCAAAGTCCCCCGAGTACTTACCTGAGGAAATGATCCAGAAGAATCTTCTCTTGTGCTCTCTCATAGGGTCAGTGGGGCTAAAATTTGTCCCAGATAGGCTTCATCCAGGTAATCACAAACATTGGAGATCATAGATAATTTACCATCAGAGGTTTCCAGAGATGGGACTAATCCCAGAGGACTCTTCTCAAAAACCAACGGGCTTACTCTTTAGGTTGATGTTGACGACTTCATGTCTGCCCCGATCAAGATGACTGGTTAGGGAAGCGAAATCATGTTCTAGACCATAAGTGACAGTACTTGTAGGCACATGCAACATCCCCCACGGGGCCTAGCTTTTTCTTGGGGCCTGGAGGCAGCGGGCCCAAATACTGGAGTGGCTGGTGGTTGCGGCCTAGGCACACTAGTGGCACGGTGCGTGGTGTGGGGACCGAAGGGCTGTCCACAGCTGGCAGGTCTCCAGTCAGATGGTGTATGCAAAGAAATGATATGGAGGGAGAGGCTGTGGGTACTGGTTCTCCCTGGGGCAGCCCTGGCGTCTGTAGTATGTGTCCTGAATGGTCGAGTGGGGTACCCTTGAGGTGATACAGCCCGAGGCAGGGACCACGCGAGGCAATGTTGTGCATAAGAATACTTACAAGTTTCTTTATTCAAACCAACGGTAACACAACACGCCAAACGATTCTTCAGGGCAGTACTGGAGTGATCTTGGAGAAGGAACCTCAGGAGTTGTCTCAGCAGCTGGATGCAGGGGCAGGCTGGGAGGTAACTGTGTCCAATGCTGGAAGCTGCAGCTTTGTCCTGTCTGCCTGTGTCACTCTGTGTAGTCTGCGGAGGCCTAGGAGGACCGTGAGCAGAGCATGTGCGTCTGAGTTGGTGCTTCCAGTCAGAAGATGGATGTTCCCTCACCCTGTTCTAACTCCTCCCCTGACTAGAGTTTATTCCTCCTCCAATCACACTCAGTTCACAGTTAAGTGCATTGAGGCAGATATTGGATGCTAACAGAAATATGCTTAACACTTGCCTATCCAGGCAGAATCTATCGCTGCACAATTACCTGAGTATTTGTAGTGTCCTGCAGGTGAGCTGATCAGACTCACTACCAGGGGGGCAACATATTAAATGGCTTATTTGCAACAACTCCTCTGCCTTGCATTGGCAGGGTGTTGCACACAGATAAAGAATGTATTGAGAATCCAAAACTTGTAAAACGTGTGTCACTTAGCTGTGTGTCACTTAGCTGAACGAACTAATTCTGCGTTAAAGGGGTATTCCATCTCCGCATTCAAATTTAACTAATCATACTCCATATATCATATTTATATATCCTTAATGTATCGTATTAAAATAAATTATCTGGTGAAGATAATGTCACAAAATGTGGCCATGTTGTCCCTTAGTAACAAATAGCTGTCCCTGGATCCACACCACTGCACCCTGGCAGCAGTGGCCAGACATGCGCTATTGATACCGGCAAAACCACTGGATTCTGCGTTCATTACCCCGATTGCTGTAAACTGGTGTATCTCTCAGCATTTCATAAGCAAGAAGCACTTATTTCTTTGTGCAATCACTCCAGTTGGTGGGTGGTTGTATCCAAGGACAACTATCTCACTTCTTAGGGACAAAATGACTAAATTTATAGAAAATTATCTCGACACCGTAGATTTTTTTTTTTAAAACTCACTTGGAATACAGTAGGTACATGGCAGATGAATTCAATTAAATGTAATGCCCAGGTAAGAATACTACTTTAGTTCAGTAAAGTGGAGATCGACGTCTTTAACAGGTTTGATTAGTCCACTTGACAATATGTGCCGTACAATCTCTGCCCACTCTGTTATGAGTGGCAGCCACGCCAAAGAATTGGGGACATCGGGAGGTGAGTATTTACAGTTATCTTAGATTGGGTTTTCATCAGTTTTTGTGTCTGAAAAAACTGGGCTTACACATGAATATCAATTAACTAATCCCATTCCATACATGTTTACTCTGCGGAGCAATTTGGGGTAGCCTTCACATGTTCGTGTACACATTGTAACTATACATTGACTTGCTGCCCCACCATTTTTCCAGGATTCATCATATGTCACTTTATGATTTCTGTGTTGCATTTTTAATAAGATATTAATAAAGTATATATTTTTTATTGTGACTGTAGCATAGTTTCTCAGTTTTATTGGTGTTGGTACACATGCTCTAATACTGACAATAAAAGTCAACTATCCTAAAAACTACCATAAATTGAACTGCATCGGTGGACCACTTATTTTATTTCTTTAGCATAGGTACTGTATATACTTGTGTATAAGCCAAGTATTTTAGCACAAAAATGTGCTGAAAAACCCAACCATCTTATACACGAGTGTATAGAAAAATAAATGTACATACTCATCTTCTGATTCTCTGTGCAGCTCCTGTTCAAGTGTAACAGGGCAGAAAGATATGTATCAATGTGCTCTGACTATTGCGCACACCATGACATCAGCAGTGGCGACACCGCCGTATCATGTGCACCGCGGGCAGAGAGCATGGACACGACTCTTCCCAAACTGTTACATGTGAAGAGGAGAAGGAAGAGGAGCTAGGTCGTGTATCAGAAGGTGAGTATGTAGGTTTTTTTTTTTTAATACACCAAAGGTCTGCTGCAGGGTATTTTATTACTGGGGGAGGCTGCTGGGCATTTTATTACTGGGGGAGGCTGCTGAGCATTACAATGCTGGGGAAGGCTGCTGGGTATTACATTACTGGGGGAGGCTGCTGGGCATTACATTATGGGAGAGACTGCTGGGCATTACATTACAGGGGGAGGGATTCAAGGAATTTTATTACAGGTGGAGGGATGAATGGCATTTTATTACTGGGGGAGGATGCTGGGCATTTCATTACCGGGGAGGCTGCTGGGTATTACATTACTGGGGGTGGCTGCTGGGTATTACATTACTGGGGGAGGCTGCTGGGCATTACATTACTCAGGGAGCTTGTGACCAAAGCAGTCAACACATTTTCCCACTTATTTGTGGTAAAATTAGAGGCCTTGGCGTATACTCCGGTTTACTTATACTCGAGTATATTTACGGTAATCAATACCAAATCTGAGGGGGTCAAATAACCAACACCCCAAAATCAGTTGCACAACCTGTGGGTCTGCATAGTATATGAAGTCAGAGGCAGTCAGCTACATCTGCTATACAGTGGTCCCGACAAGCTATTGCTGGGAGTCCCTGTTCTCTTGAATGTTCTCTATCCCATGTACAGTATGGCATCTACAGGGAGTACAGACCCATCTTCCTCATGTACATTTTTCACCATGCAGAACAGGCATCTTCAGGAGCTGAGGTGCCAGGTGTCAGATGCCCACCAGTCTGAAACTGGTGGTCTATCCTAATATTAATATTGAAGACTTGGGTATATCAATATTTTAAACTTGTTACTACAAAATAGTTGCCCCTTCCCGGCTCCCATGTCACTCTGGCACCGGAGCCCAGACATAAGTTTTGGGTGGTCATGGGACCTGTGTGAGCCAATGAATGGTTTTCTTGGACAAGGAGATAACAAATGGAGTCCCAGTCCACTAGACAATTCCATAACATCTCAAGTATGTCCAATAGAATTTCAGACATTTTTGATGTCCAGTCAAAGTCCCCCGAGTACTTACCTGAGAGAAATGTACCAGAAGAATCTTCTCTTGTGCTCTCTCATAGGGGTCAGTGGGGCTAAAATTTGTCCCAGGATAGGCTTCATCCAGGTAATCACAAACAATTGGAGATTCATAGATAATTTTACCATCAGAGGTTTCCAGAGATGGGACTAATCCCAGAGGACTCTTCTCAAAAAACCAATCGGGCTTACTCTTTAGGTTGATGTTGACGACTTCATGTCTGCACAGATCAAGATGACTGGTTAGGGAAGCGAAATCATGTTTCTAGACACATAAGTGACAGTTACCTTGTAGGCACATGCAACATCCCCCACCGGGGCCTAGCCTTTTCTTGGGGCCTGGAGGCAGCCGGGGCCCAGAATACTGGAGTGGCTGGTGGTTGCGGCCTAGGCACACTAGTGGCACGGTGCTTGGTGTGGGGACCGGAGGGCTGTCCCACAGCCTGGCAGGTCTCCAGCAGATGGTGTATGCAAGAAATGATATGGAGGGAGAGGCTGTGGTACTGGTTCTCCCTGGGGCAGCCCTTGGCGTCTGTAGTATGTGTCCCTGAATGGTCGATGGGGTACCCTTGATGGTGATACAGCCGTAGCAGGGACCAGGCGGAGGCAATGTTGTGCATAAAGATAACTTACAGTTCTTTATTCAAACCAACGGTAACAACACGCCAAACGATTCTGTACAAGTGCAGTACTGGAGTGATCTTGGAGAAGGAACCTCAGGAGTTGTCTCAGCAGCCTGGATGCAGGGGCAGGCTGGGAGGTAACTGTGTCCAATGCTGGAAGCTGCAGCTTTGTCCTGTCTGTCCTGTGTCACTCTGTGTGTAGTTGCTGAGGCCTAGGAGGACCGTGAGCAGAGCATGTGCTCTGAGTTGGTGCTTCTCAGTCAGAAGATGGATGTTCCCTCACCCTGTTCTAACTCCTCCCCTGACTAAGAGTTTAGTTCCTCCTCCAATCACACTCCAGTTCACAGTTAAGTGCATTGAGGCATATCATTGGATGATAACAAGAAATAATGCTTAACACTTGCCTATCCAGGCAGAATCTATCGCTGCACAATTACCTGAGTATATGTGTAGTGTCCTGCAGGTGAGCTGATCAGACTCACTACCAGGGGGCACAGATATAATGGCTTATTTGCAACAACTCCTCTGCCTTGCATTGGCAGGGGTGTTGCACACAGATAAAGAATGTATTGAGAATCCAAAACTTGTAAAAACGTGGTGTCACTTAGCTGTGTGTCACTTAGCTGAACTGAACTAATTCTGCGTTAAAGGGGTATTCCCATCTCCGCATTCAAATTTAACTTAATTCATCTACCATATATACATATTTATATATCCTTAATTGTATCGTATTAAAATAAATTTCCTGTGTGAAGATAATGTCACATAAATGTGGCCATGTTGTCCCTTAGTAACAAGATAGCTGTCCCTGGATACCACCACCACTGCACCCTGGCAAGCAGTGGCCAGACATGCGCTATTGATACCGGCAAAACCACCTGGATTCTGCGTTCATTACCCCAGGATTGCTGTAGAACATGGTGTATCTCTCAGCCATTTCATAAGCAAGAACAACTTATTTCTTTGTGCAATCACTCCAGTTGGTGGTGGTTGTATCCAAGGACAACTATCTCACTTCTTAGGGACAAAATGACTAAATTTATGAGAAATTATCTTCACACAGGTAGATTTTTTTTTTTAAAACGTCCACTTGAATAAATGTAGGTACATGGCAGATGAATTCAATTAAATGTGAATGCCCAGGTAAGAATACTACTTTAAGTTCAGTAAAGTGGAGATCGACGTCTTTAACAGGTTGCTGATTAAGTGCCACTTGACAATATGTGCCGTACAATCTCTGCCCACTCTGTTATGAGTGGAGCCACGCAAAGAATTGGGGAGCATCGGGAGGTGAGTATTTACATTTATCTTAGAATTGGGGTTTTTCATCATATTTTTTGTGCTGAAAAACTGGGCTTACACATGAATATACAATTAACTATATCCCATTTCCATACATGGTTTACCTCTGCGGAGCAATTTGGGGTTAGCCTCTCACATTGTTCGTGTACAACATTGTAACTATACATTGACTTGCTGCCCAGCACCATTTTTCCATGTATTCATCCATATTGTCACCTTTTATGAATTTTGTGTTTGCATTTTTAATAAGATATTAATAAATGTATATATTTTTTATTGTGACTGTGGCATAGTTTTCTCAGTTTTATTGGTGTTGGTTACACATGAGTATATACAGTATGTTCTAAACAGTCAATTACTTGGTACAACAGCAGCTGAAAAGGACTTGGGGGTATTGGTGGATGGTAAACTTAATTTTAGTGACCAGAGCCAGGCGGCTGCTGCTAAAGCAAATAAAATAATGGGATGTATCAAGAGAGGAATAGATTCTCATATAAAGGACATAGTTTTGCCCTTATAGAAATCCCTGGTCAGACCACACATGGAATATTGTGTACAGTTTTCGACACCAGTGTATAAAGAGGACATAGTAGAACTGGAACGGGTGCAGAGGAGAGCAACCAAGATTATTAGGGGAATGGGGGGGATTAGAATACTGAGGGGGGACCTCATTAAAATGTACAAATCTGAATTGACAGTACAAAGATCTCTCCAAAGATCTTTCTATGCCTAGGCCTGTGACCAGGTGGTTCTATCTTCGCCATAGACGGGGGAATCCTCTACACCTAGAGGAGAGGCAGACCTGCTAATGACAGGGGGCATCCTCCACACCAAGAACAGAGGCAGTCCTACCATCTCCATAGACAGGGGGCATCCTCTACACCTGGAGAAAAGGCGCTTCTACGATCACCATAGACAGGGGTCATCCTCTACACCTAGAAGAGAGGCGGTTCTACTATTACCATAGACAGGGGTCATCCTCTACACCTAGAAGAGAGGCGCTTATACCATCACCATAGACAGGGGGCATCCTCTACACCATAAGGGAGGCAGTTCTACAATCACCATAGACAGGGGACATCCTCTACACCAGTGATGGCGAACTTTTAGAGACCGAGTGCCCAAACTACAACCAAAACCCACTTATTTACCCTGATGTGCCAATGTGCCATTTTAAACAGTAACTTATTGCTACCTGTTCTTCCACTTCTTTAATTGTATCGGCCGCCTGAGGCCATCAAATTAAGACTATCATTGTAGCTTCTCTCCAGGGTCTCTCTATTTAGGAAGAATGGTGGGTCCAGCAGGAGGACCTCCAAAGATAATGCACTTCTTTCAACACATTCTCACTTTTCAAGCAGTTCCAAACACTCAATGAAGTGTCGCTGTAAAATAGTGCTGTGCACAGCATCTCATAAGTTGCCTAGGACTGCAGGAAGATTTAATGGATTTGTTCCTGTTTGTTGAACTCTTTCCTTGGCTGTTGGCTTGAGTGCCCACAGAAAGGGCTCTGAGTGCCACCTCTGGCACCCGTGCCATAGGTTCGCCATCACTGCTCTACACCTAGAGGAGAGGTGGTTCTACCATCACCATAGACAGGGGGCATCCTCTACACCTAGAGGAGAGGTGGTTCTACCATCACCATAGACAGGGGGCATCCTCTACACCTAGAGGAGAGGCAGTTCTACCATCACCATAGACAGGGGCATCCTCTACACCTAGAGAGGGGGGGGATAGTTCCTCCCACATCACCAATAGAACTGGACATCTCTACTCCATAGAATGAGAGAGGTTGCCCCCCTTAAAACCATCAACCATAGACAGGGGGCATCCTCTACACCTAGAGGAGAGGCAGTTCTACCATCACCATAGACAGGGGGCTTCTCTACACCTAGGGAGGAGGTTCTACCATCACCATAGACATGGGACCTCCTCTACACCTAGAGGAGAGACAATTCTACCATCACCATAGACAGGGGGCATCCTCTACACCTAGAGAGCAGGTGGTTCTACATCACCATAGACGGGACATCCTCTACTACTAGAGGAGAGGAGGTTCTACCTCACCATAGACAGGGGCATCCTCTACACCTAGAGGAGAGGCAGTTCTACCATCACCATAGACAGGGGCATCCCTACACCTAGAGGAGAGGAGGTTCTACCATCAACATAACAGGGGACATCCTCTACACCTAGAGGAGAGAGGTTCTACCATCACCATAGACAGGGGGCACCTCTAACACCTAGAGGAGAGGCAGTCTACCATCACCATAGACGGGCATCCTCTACACCTAGAGGAGGAGGCGGTTCTACCATCACCATAGACAGGGGGCATCATCTACCCTAGAGGAAGGCGGTTCTACCATCACCATAGAAGGGGGCGTCCTATACACCTAGAGGAGAGGAGTTCTACCATCACCATAGACAGGGGACCTCCTCTACACCTAGAGGAGAGGGTAGCTACCATCACCATAGACAGGAGGCATCCTCTACACCTAGAGGAGAGGTGGTTTCTACCATCACCAGTAGACAGGGGACATCCTCTCTCATGGATAGAAGAGGTACGCCTACATCACCATAGACGGGGCAATCCTCTACACCTAGAGAGAGTTCGGGACCAGTCAACCATAGACAGGGGGCATCCTCTACACCTAGAGAAGAGGAGGTTCTAACATCACCATAGACAGGGCACATCCTCTACACCTAGAGGAGAGGCGGTTCTACCATCACCATAGACAAGGGGCTTCCTCTACATCTATAGAAAAGGCAGCTCTACCATCACCATAGGAGTTTGTTATGGCACATGTCTTTGCACATTTTCAAGAGAGGACTGGATGCCTTTCTGGAGAGCAAAAATGGGGAAAAAACATTTGTTTAATTCTTATAGGTTGGACTTCATGGACTTAATGAATTATGTGTTTGCTTGTACACAATAGGAATATTTATTTATGCATTAAAGTTTCCTGTAAATTTCTGGTCTCTTATTAAAATTACATTGAAATTACAGGATAATACAAAAGCTTATTTTAGATATAAAAACTAATGCAGACTTGTAAAACCTTCATAAAATTAGGAGCCTACTTGATTCCTTTGGCAAGCAAGACAAGTAATGCCCTTTGGACATAGGGGCAGAATCTCATGCCGTAAAGCCGAATGACCCCTTCTGGTACCGGTCCTGGAGGTGCGCTACCTAAAACCAAAAAAGTTTTTAGAGCCTATGGAGTAATTGACCTTGGGTAGAGAAAAGACCAAAAATTTGCCCATCTGACTCTCTCAAATGAGTCTGCAAATAGGATTTGTATAGGATTATATAATATATTCGTACCTAAGCCAGAGGGGGGTCCCAAGCAGGGACTCTTCTTCTATTACATATATATGCCCTCACACCTGGAGCGGAACTGGCCCCTGCTGATGTACCATTTGGGACAGTTGACCACTGAATAAATGGCATGTCACCTGACAACACTGAACCGATCCAGGTTTGGATGTCTTTTACACAAGTAAATTTGTAAAAGATTGCAAGAGGTTGGAATTGGTCCAGAGCTTTCTGTGACAATGGTTAATAATCAGACATTGTGTCATTTATTGATAGATATTGCCCTTTCCCTTTAACATGTTGAAATATTTAAGTGATCAGTGCCAAGAGACAAATCCAGACTTTACAACATATGACAAAAACTACATAACTTTACAGCCATCCACTACAACAATAATCTAAATAGTATATCTATATAGTGAGGGGCACATTGGTATGGATGACGGTGACCACCCAACTCGGAACAGTCATTACATGAGCCTCAATAACTACCCAAAATCATAATATCTATAGCAGATGGAGCACATGAAATGGTTTCAGTATATATAAGAGGGATAATGACCCATTTTGAACCATCAAACAAACCCATTGACCCTATAAAACCCATGAAAAATAAATGCTCAGATTTATAAAAGTTTTTGTTTGCAGTCTCCGACTTACCCTTGGCCAAGCTTCTCTGTGATCCGGTCATGGCTGCAGAGTGTCAGTCCCTGGAGATTCCTGTATAACAGGTAGAATATGTGTATCAGCTCTGTGTATACTGTATGTGTGTCCTGTGTATAAGAGCCGCTCGCCCTGCAGTCTATATCTGTGTCTGGAGCAGATCCCTCCCCTAGCAGCTAATGATCAGCCAGAAGCAGAGGGAGGTCGGCCCCATCTCTTCTCTTATATGTAATGTTCTACCTGAATTGTAAATTGCTTATATAAGCAGCAACCACTGACAAAACTGGGGAGGGATTTATCATATATTTTGCCAAATAAGAAGAATTTTTTTTTTTTTAACAAATACAACACTTTGCAGTAACGTTGCAGTTACAAAGTGTTGTGCACATAAGGAGTGACACCATTTCTGACTATTATGTGACTTTTATTCTGCATTTTGTAGCAGTGTTAAATGGTAACAGAAGATTCCATGCAGGTCTGTTACATATAGCATTTGATTGTTGCGGCTAAATAATGTCTTCATTTTCAAAATTGGTCTAACCGGCTGTGGGTAGGTCAAAGTTCAGAGGATGCAATGTGGATCTTAAAGAACATTTCCCATCAGTTTACTGATCAGGGTCCTAATAAGAAGTTCGTTCCTCAGGACTTGCTAGGAGTACCGCTGGTACCCCAGGGTAATTAGCATAACTTTTAGAACTCTATGGGGCACATTAACTTACCCGGTCCTGTCGCGATCCCCGCTGTGCGTTGTCCGACGATCATGCACTCCGGAGTGATTCCCAAAGATCACCTACATGATATCCTACATGTGTCGCTTCCTCGCTCAGGTCCGACAGAGTTCACCTTCTTCTTCCTGGTGCATGTAAGTGCATTGTCTTGCGACACAATTTTAAAGCTAAATCCCGCTCCGAGTCCAAATCAGTTGGATTGTCCGATGGCCCATCCGCCAATTTCTGTTGCATGAAAATCGCTGCGACTGCGCCAAAATATGATTGCGTGACACTGGGATGTGTCTGACCCAGTAACACAGGTATCCCGCTTCATAAGACCCATTCATACTACACAGACAATAATGGAGCAATAGTTTAAAATATTTTATTGAAAGATTTTCCTGAAACTACAAAGATTTTCTATAAATCTATAGATTACAACAAAAAAAAAAAAAAGTCCATAAACCATACTGTATGCCAAGCTGCTTGCCATCTGTGTCACTATGAAATTTTGTATAATTTTCACAAAACCCCTTTTAAACCTAAAATAACTTTATTTAAGGCCATAATCAGCAGAATTACGCTGTCCTCAAAAAATAGTGTGAAAAACCCAGTAATTCACATCTGTTCAGTATAGTGGCCTTCACCCATGGTCCTGCAGCTAAGCTGGCCAGGCGTGATACGGGCAGCTTCTCCCGAAAACTAGAGAAAATAATAATAAAATAATAATAATAATAATTTATATGTGTTCATGTCCATTGATGTCCCAATGTACACAATATTAATTTCTATAAGTAGTAATAGAGGAATAGACAATACAAGTGTATTATAAACTTACATCATTGTTAGAATACCAGTATTTACTACGCCTACATGTTGGAAGGTCAAGGGTCAGCTCACTTTTAAAGTTGAGGTCTGCCCCTGCATTCTGCGCTATTCAACCTCCACAATAGACATTGAAAATTGAAGGAGCTTTACTTCATGCAAACTCATGACCACCCAATTCAGGATTTAGTAGTTAATGGTTTAGAGAGCGAGTTGATCTATTATGGTCCCACGATGGAGCACATAATTTTGGATGTCTTTTTACTTAAGAAAATCTACCATGAAAATCCATCACAATAACCCGGGACACTTATAATAGTCCAGGCACCGTGACTGTGGTAATCTTCTATATGTGTTATTCCATGGTCTCCTTCTTCTAAAATCAGCTTTTAAAATTATGCTAATGGCTCTTAGGAGCTCTGGTGGGTGTTTTCCAAAGCCCTCAGTGATGAATTTTCCCTGCTATTACAATGGCCAGAGAGAAAAGTCTCCCTCTCCCTGCATTTTCTGATTTTCTAGATTACACAGGTAGGAGGAGGAGGGAGAGAGCAGGGTAGGAAGGAAATATAGTTCTGCTTATTGGAACAGCTGTGAGGCTGCAGACATGATGTGCACTAGAAACACCACCAGAGCCCTTCAGGCACGTAAGCATAATTTTGAAAGTTGATTTAGAAGAAAGGATGCCCTGGATAACAAATGGCGGATAGGTGATCTTAGCAATGAGGGCATGAAAACTAAGAACTGTGTTAACTAAAGTACCATCAGCTTGACCCTTTCTAAGCATTTGTTTCCATTGACAACAGACTACAACCAAATTTATGCAGTATGATTGCTGTCAAATCGCTTCCAATTGTCGCTGGTTCCTACCAACCTACCTAATGTATATTATATAAGTAAGGAAGAGGTGCAGCTACAAGAATATTATATTTCTGTACAGTACTTCAGAAGTCTTTATGCAACCATTATGACTTTTCCAGAAAATCTCACAATTAGCTCACAACAAGAACACTATCGCCTAGCAAAACAATATTTTAATCTACTGTGTAACTTCAACTATAGCAGCGGTTCAAACCAGGGCAGCCAGATCATGTAATCAACCATAGACACGGCTTTTCCACCAAAGTAAGGGTTTCTTCTTTAGAAAGTGTCTGTAAATACATGTTAAAAAATAACACAATGGAATTATTATACCTAGAAGATTGAAAATAAGTGATCACAATCCATGTTGCGGATATTGCCAGAACAATCAGACCCCCTAGGTTCAAACACCCTTGAGGGCTGAAAAGCAGAAACTACTGTATATTCCGGGTATAGACGACTTTTGAAGCTTGTCTCTTGGGGTGTCTTATAAGCCGGTATCATCGCGACCACCCGCCGTGTATTCACGGCGGCGGTCGGGTCGCGCTGCATGGAGAGGGCTCACGGGCTGAGCCCTCTCCATAGCCGGTAAGTCTTTGTGCATATTGCCGCAAAGGCTACCGGTAACACCGTGATCGGTGTTTTCACAGCGTTGGATGCCGGCAAAGCTGCCGGCAGCCTCAAAAAGATAGCGTCCCCATTGTAGCCTCGGGTCTTCCGAAGACCTGAGGCTATTTCGTTTTAACCCATTCATTACAATGTGCTGATAGCACATTGTAATGAATGAGGAAAATCCCCATATACTGCCATACTGTGTATGGCAGTAGTATTATGGTAGGATCGATCAGACAACCTAGGGGTAAAGTACCCTAGGGAGTCTGAAAAATAGTATAAATAAAAAAAGTTAAAAAAAAAGAATAATAAAAAAACCTAAAATTTCAAATCACCCCCTTTCCCTAGAATGACATAAAATATAAACAGTAAAAAATCAATAAACACATCAACGCGTCCAAAAATGCCCGATCTATCAAAATAACGGTTTTCAAGCGTTTAACCCTGTAACGGAAAAATAGCGCCCAAGTCGAAAATGGCCTTTTTGCCATTTTGAAAAATATAAAAAAATTATAAAAAAGTGATCAAAGGTCGCAAGTCCTAAAAATGATATCATTGAAAAATATTATCAAATTTCCAAAAAATACACCACCACAGCTCCGTACACCAAAGTATAAAAAAAGTTACGGTATTCGCGCCAGAATTTGGCAAAATCAAAAATAATTTTGTACAGGAGGTTTCATTTTTGTAAATGATGAAAACATTTAAAAACTAAAAATTGGTATCCCCTTAATCGTACGACCCAAAGAATAAGTAGACATGTATGGGGCTCTCAGTGAAAGACCCGTAATATCCAAGCCCACAGAAAATGGCGCAAATGCATTTTTCACCATTTTCACTGCATTTGGAATTTTTTTCCCGCTTCTGAGTACATGCATGGAATATTTAAAAAATAAAAATTTAAAGTACAGTATGGTAACATTTACAGTAAAATGGACGCTAGTAATGTTGTTGGTGTAGCCTTATGTTATGAGCGACAGTTTTTCCTGCTATATACCTGCATGTCATAAGAATTAAATTAAAAAAAGGACCATGTTAAATTCAAATCTGTTTTTTTTTTTAATTTTACCGGTGTTTTGTATGCGTTGGAAAAGGGTACGGTGTCCAATCCGGCGAATATATCTTAAACTCTATATTTTAACAGGAAAGTAGGGGGGTCGTCTTATACACCAGGTCGTCTTATACGCCGGAATATACGGTAATTAAAAAAAAAGTTTAAAAAAAAGAAAAAATTTGAATGTTCCTCCCTTTCCATAAGACACATATATACCTTATTTTTGGAACTATAAAAGTGTAAAATGTTGCTTTAAAGTGCATGCATCTTATAGTCTAAAGGTCAGAAGGATCCAACACTACTAGACCCTCGTTCTAGAGATCGGGTAAAGGGCTTCACACGATCACTACGAGAGCATCAGCCACTGTACCTCTCCCGGTATCCATAAAAGCGTTTCTGCAGAACCTAGAGTGATTTCATAAGCATGTGACTGATCATTCTTTATGTAGCACTGCAAAGTCTTTAAACCTTCCCAGTACAGCGACCGAATGATAAATGGTGCCAATAGAAAGCACAATTTGTCCCTCAGAAAACAAGCCCTCATACGTGTCAGGCTCCAGGGGTAGTGGACCCACCGCGGAGGATGACCTAAGCCGACACCTGGGACCGGAGTCTAAGTGGCACCCGATTTTCAGCAGAGCCTGCCGCTAAGCGGATTGGTACCACCCGGTCGTTCCATAGGTGCGACTTTATCCGCGGTGGCAGCCAAGGCGAGGCACATAAACGGAAGGCAGGTTCATGGTCAGGGACAGGCAGGAGGTCAAGACAGGCGGGCAGAGCCCAAAAGTTCAGGGTCAGAGGCAGAGCAGAAGATCAGGGCTGGCAGCGGAGGAGCGTAAAGGGTAACAGGTCCGGGGTCACAACGGGAAATCACACTAAGCGCAAAGGTCATGGGAACAAACTTTATCTAAGGCTGCATTCACACGGACATGTATTTCTCCAGTCCTGTATCTACAGGCTGTATTTCTGTATAAATACGTGACGTTTTTCATCCGTATGCAGCACGTATTTAACACGTATTTTATACATCCCCATAGACTTTTAGGGCATACAGAACTGAAATACGGGAGAAAATAGGACATGCTCTATATTTTTATACAACCAGTATACGGTCCGTACACTCCAGTGTCAAAAACGGCAATATAAATGGTTGAACGTATTGTCCATTGAAATGAATGTGGCCGTATGTAACCTGTAAAAAAACGGTACGTATACGGCCGTTTTTATACGTCCGTGTGAATGTAGCCTAAGGCTGTGAGGAACAAAGATCCGGTGGGATGTGCAGGAAGAGTATGGCATATAAAAGATTCTGGGTATGGCCAGCGCCAATCATCAGCACGCTGGGCCTTTAAATGTACTAAAGCGTGCACAGCCACCGGACCGGAAACAGGAGCAGGACAGATGAGTCGGAAATGCGGGGCGCGGGGACTCACGGAGGAGCACGGGTGAGCCCACAACGCGACACATAGTTCGCACCCGTGACAAATATGGCCTATGTTAACCCCTTAAGGACGCAGGGTTTTTCGGCTCATTTCTCGCTCTCCAACTTCAAAAATCCATAACTTTTTAAATTTTACGTGTACAGACCTGTGTGAGGGCTTATTTTGTGTGTAACAAATTTTACTTTCCCGTAATGTATTTATTTTAACATGCCGTGTACTGCGAAGCTGAAAAAAAATCCAAAGTAGGAAAAATTGAAAAAAAAACGCACGTGTTCTTGTGGGCTCAGTTTTTACGACTTTCACTCTTCGCTCCAAATAAACACGCTACTTTATTCTTTGGTTCGGTGCGGATCGCGGTGATACCAAATTTATACAGGTTTTATTGTGTTTTAATACATTTCAAAAATTAAACGAATGTGTACAAAAGAAAAAAAAATTTTGCCATCTTCTGATGCTAATAACTTTTCTACTTGGCAACGGAGTGTGTGAGGGGTAATTTTATGCGAAATGAGGCGACGTTTCCTGCTACCATTTTGAGGTCTGTGCGACATTTGATCATGTTTATTTCATTTTTTTGTTATGTAAAGGTGGAAAAGTCGCATTTTGGACATTTGGGCGCCAGATCGGCATTTTGGGACGCGGAGAAACATATATGTTTGTGATTTGGAATGTTTAGTATGTTTTATACAGTTATAGGGAAAGGGGGGTGATTTGAACTTTGAATAATTAATTTTTTTATTTTTTAAAAACTTTTTTTATTTTTTTTTCACATCTTAGACCATCTAGGGTACATTAACCTACAGTGTCAGATCGATCCTAACATATACAGGCAAGTCCCCGGGTTACATACAAGATAGTCTCCGGAGAGGTTTGTTCTTAAGTTGAATTTGTATGTAAGTCGAACTGTATATTTATAATTGTAGAAAAAATTGGCCCCATGTACAATTGGAGTTTAAACATTTTTTGCTGTATTGGGACCAAGGAGGATTACATAAAGCTAGTACAGACACCTTACAGCTGATTATTGCAGTCTGGGACTATAGTAAAGCATTCAGAAAGCTTCACCAGAGGTCAGAGGGGTCTGTCTGTAACTATAGATTGTATGTAAGTGGGGTGTCCTTAAGTAGGGGACCGCCTGTACTGCAATACTTCTGTATTGCAATATATGTCATTTTTGCAGCACATTCATTACAATGAGCCACTGGCTCATTGTAACGAATCTGCAGATGCCAGATAGTCTCGGGTCAAACGAAGACCCGAGGCTACCATGGCAACCGATCGCCGCGCCCCCGAACGTCATCGCCCCGCCGTCTTTTAAACTCCGCCGGAGGCGTTGAAAGGGTTAATAGCCGCGATCGGTGCAAGCACCGACCGCGGTTATTAGCGGTGGGGGTTTTATGCAAAATGCAAAAACCCCCACCTTTGTATGAAGAGGACTCAGCCCGTGAGCCCTCTTCATACATCCCTTATACCTCTGCGCCGTAGAGCTACGGCGCAGAGCGTTAAGAGGTTAAAGGAAAAATGTGTAAAGCAGAAAAAAAGTGAAGCCAGTGGTTAGCGAAAAGCCAGTAATGCAATGCAATTTTCTTGGGAAGAAAAAAATACATGTTTAAAATGCTACAAGAAATGGAAACATAAAACCTAAAAACTTCACTATTATACATGTCTTACCTCTTCAATGACTTTGAATTTCTCAAAACACCGTGCCTTCATCTCAGTGAGATCTTGATTTTTCTTCCTCGCTTGCAGAAAAGCTAGGGGAGTAAAAAAAGTAGGGGAGAAAGGAAGGGGGGGAAGGGGAAAGGGGGAAGCGAGAAGGAGAGGGAGGAATGGAGGGGGAAAAGAGAGGAGAGGGGGGGAGGAAAAAGGAATACGGGGGTAGAAAGGAAGAGATAAGAAAACAAGAAGGAGGGGGAAAGGGACAAAAATAAAAGAAAAAGGGGAGGAAAAGGGGGGAACAGGGGGGGAAGGGAGGGTTGGGGACACGTCGTTGTTGCATCTGCTCCTTCCCCCTTTCGTCCTCTTCCTACTCCTTTATACCGACTTCTGAATAGCTTCCCGTCTACTATCGTATACGTCTCACTACTTAAGAGGTTAAAGGAAAAATGTGTAAAGCAGAAAAAAGTGAAGCTGTGGTATGCGAAAAGCCAGTAATAGCAATGCGCAGTTTTATTGGGAGAAAAAAAAAATGTTTTTAAACTGCTACAAGAAATGGAAACATAAAACCTAAAAACTTCACTATTATACATGGGTTACCTCTTCAAGATTTTGCATTTCTCAAACAACACCTTGCCTCATCTCAGGTGCCTATCTTGATTTTTCTCCTCGCTTGCAGAATTTCAAATAATACGACTGTAACCTGAAGTAAAACATTAACTGATATTATTCTGTAGAAAAACATAAGAACAGTCGCACTATATAAAAGTCACGTTCTTGGACTTCAAGTTATGTAACCTCACTGATAATACAAAAAAAATCCATCATTAAATGCACTGCCCTGACAAGCTGGGAGCTCCTGTTCTCTTGAATGTTCTCTATGCTATGTATGGCATCTACAAGGTGTACCCATTTTCCTCACCTGGCACATGAACACCATTGGCATCTTCGGCAGCTGAACTAAAGGGGTGTCAGATGTAAAGACTGGGAAAACCCTTGTAATACTTTTTACCGCAAAATAGTTACCCCACTCCAGCTCCCATGTTGCTCTGGCATCGGTGCCCAGACAGAAGTTTTGGGTGGTCCTGGGACTTGTTTCAGCCAATAAGTGGTTTTCTTGGACAAGGAGTTAACAAAGGAAGTGAAATCACCTATAAAATGAATGTGATATCCCGTGGTCCTAGGAGGCTACTCAGTAGCTGAAGTAGGTCCCATGACCCCCCAAAACTTCTTGCTAGCTGAAGGCTCATAAAGCAAATGTACTGGAGCGACACAGGAGTGAGGTCAGTATAGGTTCCTTTCTTTTCCAAACCCAGTCCCCTGTGGAAACATCTGAAGTATGTCCAATAGAATTTCATATTTTCAAAGTCCCCCGAGTACTTACCTGAGAGAAATGTACCAGAAGGATCTTCTCTTGTGCTCTCTCATAGGGGTCAGTGGGGCTAAGCTTTTTCCCAGGATAGGCTTCATCCAGGTAATCGCAAACAATTGGAGATTCATAGATAATTTTACCATCAGAGGTTTCCAGAGATGGGACTAATCCCAGAGGACTCTTCTCAAAAAACCACTCCGGCTTACTCTTTAGGTTGATATTGATGACTTCATGTCTGCACAGATCAAGATGACTGGTTAGGGAAGGGAAATCATGTTTCTAGACACATAACTGATAGTCACCTTGTAGGCACAGATAAAGAATGTATTGAGAATCCAAGACTCACAGAACTTGGTCTATGTGTGTCACGTAGCGGAACTGAACTAATTTAAGTTCAGTACAGTGGAGTTCGGATGATTAACAGGGCAGGTTGATGTGCAAAATGACCCTTAAATAGTCACAAACTTTTCAACAAACTTTGCATATTGGGGCACATTTAAATACCTGGTCACTGGAGTTCACCGAAAGTGCATTGTCTGACCATAATGCTGCGTGTCAAATGCTGGCAAATCACTAAGATCGTGCGTCCGATATCCTGCAAGTGTCGCTTCCCCGCTCAGGTCCGACAGAGTTCACCATCTTTTTAGTGGTGCATCTTAAGGCTAGGGCATGTGACACAATTTAAAAGTTAAATACGACGCTCGGTCCGAATCAGTCGGACCGTCCGACGGCACGCCCCCTAATATGTGTCAAAAGGAAGCCAGCGCAGCTGCGCCACAAAAGGGTCGCTTGCGCCAAAATCCCACCGCAGACACTTATTAAATACCTGTGCAAGCCGTTTTAGCCCCGAAAAAGCTCTACAGTCTGACAAAAGTGCAGCACGCGACCCTTAGTAAATGAGCCCCAGTATGTCATATGACCATGCAGAAGCTTCTGAGTGACAGAGTGATGTAGCAAACTGTCCTCTAAGTTTCTTATTTCTTGTACCTTGAAATCACAGGATATTGTTAATTAGTTACAGTTGTTATAAAAACTAATGCAGACTTATAGAAACTTCATAAAAATTGGAGCTTACTTGATTCCTTTGGCAAGCAAAACAAGTAATGCCCTTTGAACATAGGGGCAGAATCTCATGCTATAGAGCCGAATTACCCCTTCTGGTACCGGTCCTGGAGGTGCGCTACCTAAAACCAAAAAAAAAGTTTATTAGACCCTATGCTCTACTTGGCAGTGGTCCTAGAAAAGAAGACCAAAAATTTGCCCATCTGACTTGGATCTTTTCCCGGAGAGGTGGCCACTCTCTCTCAAGTGAGTCTTTGATTCGGATTGGTTCACAAAGGGTTATATGATACATGAAAATATGTAAGAGATTGCAAGTGGTTGGAATTGGTCCAGAGCTTTCTGTGACAATGGTCAACAAATTGACATTGTGTAATTTAGTGATAGATATTGCCCTTTCCCTTTAACATGTTGCAATATCAAAGTAATTGGTGCCAAAAGACATACACAGACGTACGAAGATATGACAAATGTTAAAAATCCACTTCAACAATATTCTATATATAGTACATCTGCAACATACAGTATAGTGACGGGCATATATGTATAGATGACAGTGACAACCCAACCCGGAACAGTTATTACACAATGCCTTGGAACAGCATCAAAAACGACTCAAAAACATCATTTCTATGGCTGATGGTTACAGTAAGAGCGATATGAACCAGCAAGCAAACCCGTTGACCCTATAAAATCCAAGTTATTAAATAAAAGCTTCATATTTATAAAGGTTTTTGTTGCAGGGTCTGACACTTACCTTGGCCAAGCTTCTCTGTGATTCCGGTCATGGCTGCACGAGTGTCAGTCCCTGGATGACTTCCTTAGACAGGTGAATATGTGTATGAGCTCTGTGTCATAACCTGTATGTGTGTGTCTGTGTAAACGAGCCGTTCGCCCCTGCAGTCTATATCTGTGTCTGGAGCAGATCCCTTGTTTTTTACCACCTAGGGGTAAGCTAATGATCAACACAGAAGCAGACGCAGGGCTGCCCGTCTCTCCTCGTGATTATTACATAAGTGACTCTTGTGGCATGATAATTCGGAAAAAAAATCTGTTTAAAAAAATTGTTATATCCTACTTTTTTTCTATTACACTCACCAGGCCACTTTATTAGGTACACCATGCTAGTAACGGGTTGGACCCCCTTTTCCTCAGAACTGCCCTCAATTCTTCGTGGCATAGACAACAAGGTGTGGAACATTCCTCAGCGATTTTGGTCCTATTGACATGATGGCACCACACAGTTGTCGCAGATTGTCGGCTGCACATCCTGATGCGAATCTCCCGTTCCACCACATCCCAAAGATGCTTATTGGATTGAGATCTGGTGACGTGGAGGCCATTATTGAGTACCACGTGAACACTATGTGATGTTAAGAAACAGTCTTGAAGATGGATTCCCAGCTTTATGAAGGCGCATTATCCGCTGAAAGTAAAACCATCAGATGTGGGACATGTGGTCATAAAGGGGAGCAGGTGAAAGCAAAACAATCACTCAGTTAGGCTGTGGCGTTGCAACGATGCTCAATTGGTACCAACGGGCCCAAAGAGTGCCAAGAAAAATTCCCACACCATGACACCACCACCACAGCCTGAACCGTTGATACAAGGCAGGATGGATCATGTTCATGTTTGTTGACGCAAATTTCGGACCTACCATCCGAATGTCGCAGCAGAAATCAGAGGACTCATCAGACCAGGGCAACGTTTCCAATCTTCTACGTGTCCAACTTCGATCGGCTTGTGCACAATTGTAGCCTAGTTTCTGTTCATCTAGCGTGAAAGGAGTGGCACCCAGTGTGGTCTTCTTGGCTTGTGTAGCCATCTGCCTCTAACAGTCGACGTACTGTGCGTTCAGGAGCTGCTCTTCTGCCAACTTGGTTGTAACGCGGTGGCGATTGAGTCACTCGTTGCCTTTCATCAGTCGAACCAGTCTGCCACATGTCTCCTCTGACCTCTGGCATCAACAAGGCTTTCTGCCAACAGAACGCCCGCTCACGGATATGTTTTGCTTTGGACCATTCTCTGAACTCGTGAGATGGCTGTGTGCGTGGATGAAAACCCAGTAGACAGAGTTTATGAAATACTCAGACCAGCCCTTCTGGCACCAACAACCATGCCACGTTCAAAGGCAATCAAATCACCTTTCTTCCCATACTGATGCGCGGTTTGAACATGCAGGAAGATGTCGTCTTGACCATGTCTACCATGTCTAATATGCACTTAGTTGCCGCCATGTGATTGGCTGATTAGAAATTACAGTGTACCGAACAGTTGGACCAGGTGTATCGTAACATAAAGTGGCGGGTTGAGTGTTATAAGCAGCAACCGCTGACAAAACTTTGCACACATACAAGGGCAGTGGGGATCTCATCCTATATTTTGCAAATAGGAAGAACAAGGATATTTTGTCACAAATACAATAGGGTCCCTTGCATCTTAAACATAACCTACACTTATGTTCAGTTGTAGTTTTGTTTACATAGAAGTAACACACATTTTTTTTTAATCAGACTTTTTTTATTACAGTCCAACTCATTTTTCACACAGACAAACATCATAACACAATCGTATATTAAGATTAACAAAAAAAAATGTAATTATACCAAAAAGCATAAAAAAGTACAAACATAACATACCCTCCCTCCCCCCCCCAAACCCCAGATTGTGAGAGCAACAGCGGGTTGACTCGAGTAAGGAAATATTAATACTAAGTTAAAATATCAGGACTACACCACGTCACAAATGCAATAAACCCAACCAGGAACCCATCATCTATATGCGCTCAGAGGGAATGGCGGAAGAGTAGACCACCATCACTGGATATACTTTGGACCTATATATCAGCCTGTTGTAGACAGTGGTAAAATGAAACATGACATTCGTATGTAAGTCCATGCATTGTTGGTGCTAAATTTAAGTCTCTATTACAAAATTGGTCCAAACCGCTTGGGTTACGTAAACAGTTCAAGGAGCAACATGGATTAAGGAAACATAGTGCATTCGTTTAAACTGATTTCTGTAGAATCCCCTCTAGTAACTTGTGTAAATATTTGGGCTCCTATTAATAAAAGTCACAGACGACTGTCATCGGTCTTCCATCTTTTTTCAGGGTATATACACAGTGGGACAGCCGTATTTAATAGGTGATACCTGGCGGGATGTAGTTGACGTGATCGGTTTTTGCCGCGTGAAGATGACTTCCAAGCAACACAAATTCCGGGGACGATGCGATCAGACCTGATTTGGGACTGATGCAGGATTTAAATTGCAAATGTGTTGCAAAGCCAATGCACTACATTCAAATAAAAATAGAAAAATTCGGTTCTCAAAATGTTGCTCTTTCGATGAGGATTTCGGGTACACTGATGATACACCGTTGTGGGAATCATTATATTGGCATTTAGACCCACTTGTTTTTACGTAACTTAGCAGCTTTTTTCTGTTTCGATGATTATATAACTCCATGTTTACTGACTAGCCATAACAGCCTTGCAGCAAACTGGGGTCCTGGGTTCACGTCCCACCCAGGTCATCAGTTGCAAAGAATTGGTATGTTCTCTCTGTGTTTGCGTGAGTTTCCTAACGGGTCCTCGGATTTCTTCCCACATCCAAAACACCATACTGGTACGATGAATAGATTGTGAAGCCCCAGTAGACAGGGCTGACTCTGGGAAGCTCTGTGCAGCGCTGCAATAATTGGTGTGCATACAATAAAAAGGAAGGCGGTGGTGTTAAATTCTACTTCTCTAGGTAAACCAATATCAATAATGTCGGAATATGCGCAGAATAAACAGATTAGGGAAAAAAAACAACAAACAACAAAAAAAAAAGAAAGTCTGTACTGACACAAAAGGTGCCGCCAGAAATTAACGGGGGGAACTAACTTAATAAGTTACAGGCACCGACAATGCGAGCGTTTTTACTGGGACAACATTAGTCCAGTGCTGTACTAGGTTACTCATGTGATAATGACTCTGTAGCCAGGGGCTACAGACAGCAAGAAGACCACATGGGTGCCACTCCTTTCGCTAAGAACAGAGAAACTTAGGCTCAATTGTGCACAAGCCATCGAATTGGACGTTGAAGATTGGAAAACGTTGCCCTGGTCTGATGATTCTCGATTTCTGCTGCGACATGCGGAGGGTAGGGTCTCAGAATTTGGCGTCAACAACATGAACATGGATCCATCCTGCCTTGTATCAACGGTTCAGGCTGGTGGTGGTGGTGTCATGGTGTGGGGAATATTTTCTTGGCACTCTTTGGGCCCTTTGTACCAATTGAGCATCGTTGCAACGCCACAGCCTACGCTGAGTATTGTTTGCTGACCATGCTCCCCTTTATGACCACAATGTACCCAACATCTGATGGTTACTTTCAGCGGATAATGCGCCATGTCATAAAGCTGGAATCTCTCTCAGACTGTTTTCTTAACATGACAATGTAGGTGGCACTGTACTCAATGGCCTCCACGTCACCAGATCTCAATCCAATAGAGCATCTTTGGGATGTGGTGGAACGGGAGATTCGCATCGGATGTGCAGCCGACAATCTGCGACAACTGTGTGGTGCCATCATGTCAATGGACCAAAATCCTGAGGAATGTTCCAGCCCTTGTTGAATCTATGCCACGAAGATTGAGGCAGTTCTGACGGAAAAGGGGGTCCAACCCGTTACTAGCATGGTGTACCTAATAAAGTGGCCGGTGAGTGTAGTAGAAAAAAGTAGATATAAATTTTTTTAAACAGATTTTTTTTCCGAATTATCTCCACAAGAGTCACTTATGTAATAATCACGAGGAGAGACTGGGCAGCCCTGCCGTCTGCTTCTTGTTGATCATTAGCTTACCCTAGGTGAAAAAAAGTGGGATCTGCTCCAGACACAGATAAGACTGCAGGGGCGAACGGCTCGTTTACACAGTACAGGCACACTAGCATGTATACACAGACGCTCATACACATATTCACCTGTTAGTACGGATCATCCATGGACTGACACTCGCAGCCATGACCGGAATCACAGAGAAAGCTTGGCCAAGGTAATGTCATGACCCCTGCAACAAAAACCTTTATAAATATGAGTTTTATTTAATATCTTGGATTTTTTGGTCAACGGTTTGCTCTGCTGGTTCATATCGCTCTTACTGTAACCATCAGCCATAGACTTAGATTTTTTTGAGGGTCGTTTTTGATGCTGTTTCCAAGGCATTGTGTATAAACTGTTCCGGGTTGGGTTGTCACTTGTCATCTTATCATATATGGCCCGTCACTATACTGTAGTTTGGCAGGATTACTATAATATGAAAAGTTGTTGAGTGGAGTTGTTAACATTTGTCATATCTATCTGACTTTCTGTGTAGTGCTGTGTGGTCGGCCAACTTTACTTTGATATTGCAACGTTAAAGGGAAATGGTCAATATCTATCTCTGAATTAACACAATGTCAATTTGGTTTGACCATTGTCACAGAAAGCTCTGGACCCAATCCTCAACCCTGTTCAATCTCTGTACATTGTTTCATGTATCATATAACCCTTTGTGAACCAATCCCGAATCAAAGACCCATCTTGAGAGAGGTGGGCCACCTCTCCGGAAATTGATCAAGTCAGATGGGCAAAATTTTTGGTCTTCTTTTCTAGTGACACTGCCATGTAGAGCATAGGGTCTAATAACCTTTTTTTTTGGTTTTAAGGTAGCGCACCTCCCTAGGACTCGTTACCAGAAGGGTGGGTAATTGGCTCTATAGCATGAGATTCTGCCCCTATTTCCAAGGGCATTACTTGTTTTGCTTGCCAAGGATCAAGTAAGCTCCAATTTTTATGAAGTTTCTATAGTCTGCATTAGTTTTTATAACAACTGTCACTATTAACACTATCCTGTGATTTCAGTACAGAATAAGAAACTTAGAGGACCCTTTGCTACAATCACTCTGTCCTCATAGCTTCTGCATGGTCCATATGACATACTGGGGCTCATTTACTAAGTGTCGCGTGCTGCACTTTTGTCAGACTGTGCACTTTTTTTTCGGGCTAAACAGCTTGCACAGGTATTTAAGAATTGTCTGCGTGGGATTTGGCGGCAAGCGACCCTTTTGTGGCGCAGCGCGCTGGCTTCCCTTTTGACACATCATTATGGGGCGTGCCGTCGGACGTCCGACTGATTCGGACGAGCGTCGTATTTAACTTTTAATTGTGTCACATGCCCTCGCCTTAAGATTCACACTAAAAACAGTGAACGCTTCCGGACCTGAGGCGGGGCAAGCGACACTTGCAGATATCGGAAGCACGATCTTCGTGATTTGCCGCATTTGACACCAGCATTATTGGTCAGACAATGCCTTTCGTGAACTCCAGTTACCAGGTAATTAAATGTGTCCCAATTGCAAAGTTTTGTGTGACAAGTTTGTGCTATTAAGGGTCATTTTGCCACATCACCTGCCCTGTTAATCATCCCGAACTCAACTGTACTGAAACTTAAATTAGTTCAGTTTCCGCTACGTGACACACATAGACCAAGTTCTGTGAGTCTTGGATTCTCAATCATTCTTTTATCTGTGCCTCAAGGTTACTATCAGTTTATGTGTTTCTAGAACTGATTTCCCCTTCCCTAACCAGTCTCTTGATCTGTGCAGACATGAAGTCATCAATAATCAACTAAAGAGTAAGCCGGAGTGGTTTTTTGATAAGATCCTCTGGGATTAGTCCCACTCTGGAAACCTCTGATGGGAAAGATTATCTATGATCTCCAATTGTTTGCGATTCCCTGGATGAGCCTATCCTGGGAAAAAGCTTAGCCCCACTGACCCCTATGAAGAGAGCACAGGAAGATCCTTCTGGTACCTTTCTCTCAGGTAAGTACTCGGGGGACTTTGAAAATATTCAATTCTATGGGGGGGGGGGGGGGGGTGGACATACTTCAATGTTTCCACAGGGGACTGGTTTTGGAAAAGAAAGGAACCTATACTCCTCACTCCTGTGTCGCTCAAAAAAAAAAAAAAAAAAAAAAAGAGAAGAAGAAAAAAAAAAAAAAACCAAAAAAAAAAAAAAAAAAAAACTAAGACCCCCCCCCCCACCCCCCACCCCCCCCCCCTCCCGCCCCCCAGACCCCCACCCCCCCCACACCCTCCAACACACTGGCGTGCCCACGACAACCGAAAAAAAAAAAAAAAAAAAAAAAAAAAAGAAAAAAAACGAAAAAAAAAAACTAATACAAAAAGGAAAAAAGAAAAGAAAAAGGAAAAAAAAGTAACAACAGTACATTTGCTTTATGACCTTCAGTCTAGCAAGAAGTTTTGGGGGGTCATGGTACCTACTTCAGCTACTGTAGTAGCCTCCTATACCACGCACCACGGATATCACATTCATTTTATAGGTATTTCACTTGCCTTTGTTAACTCCTTGGCCAATAAAACACTTATTGGGCTGAAACAGTCCAGACTCGACCCAAAACCTTCTGTCTGGGTCACCGTGCCAGAGCAACATGGGAGCTGGAATTGGGGTACTCTTTTTGCGGTAAAAATATTTACAAGGGTTGTCCCAGTCTTTACAATCCCCCTGACACCCCTTTAGTTCAGCTGCCGAAATGCAATGGTGTTCATGTGCCAGGTGTAGGAAACTGGTACACCTTGTGATGCCATACATACATAGAGACCATTCAAGAGAACAGGAGCTTCCCAGCGTGTCAGGGCAGTGCATTTACTGATGGATTTTTTTTTGTATTATCAGGAGTTCACATACTTGACGTCCAAGGACCGTGACTTTTATATAGTGCTACTGTTTCTTATGTTTTTTCTACAGAATCTATCAGTTTATTGTTTTACTTCAGGTGACAAGTCGTATTATTAGAAATTCTGCAAGCGAGAAGAAAAATCAAGATCTCACTGAGATGACGGCAAGGTGTTTTTGAGAAATTCAAAAGTCATTGGAAGAGTAACCCATGTATAATAGTGAGTTTTTAGGTTTTATGTTTCCATTTCTTGTAGGCATTTAAAAACCATTTTTTTTTTCTTCCCAAGAAAATTGGCATTGCATTACTGGCTTTTCGCTACCACATGGCCTTCAACTTTTTTCTGCTTTACCATTTTTCCTTTAACCTCTTACGCTCTGCTCCTGCATCTCCGGCGACGAGGTATAAGGTATGTATGAAGAGGGCTCACGGGCGAGTCCTCTTCATACAAAGGTGGGGGTTTTTGCATTTTGCATAAACCCCCCACCCGCTAATGAACCGCGGTCCGGTGCTTTCACCGATCGCGGCTATTAACCCTTTCAACGCCTCGCGGAGTTTAAAAGACGGCTGGGCGATGACGTTCGGGGGGGGCGCGGCGATCATGGATTGCGCCATGGTAGCCTCGGGTCTTCGTTTTGACCCGAGACTATCGGCATCTGCAGATTCGTTACCATGAGCCAGTGGCTCATTTGTATCGATGTGCGCAAAATGACATATTTGGCATACAGGAAGTATTGCAGTACAGGCGGTCCCCTACTTAAGGACACCCACTTACTACAATCTATAGTTACAGACAGACCCCTCTGCATCGTGTTGCAGCTTGCTGAATGCTTTACTATAGTCCCAGACTGCAAATAATCAGCTGTAAGGTGTCTGTATGAAAGCTTTAATTGAATAATCCTTGGTCCCATACAGCAAAAAATGTTTTAAACTTCCAATTGTCATGTGTGCCCAATTTTTTCTACATTATAAATATACAGTTCGACTTACATACAAATTCAACTTAAGAACAAACCTTCCGGGACCCTATCTTTGTAATGTAACCCGGGGACTTCCTGTAAATAGGTAGGATCGATCTGACGATCTAGGGTTAATGTACCCTAGATGGTCTAAGAAATAGGGAAAATAAAATAAAAAAACGTTTCCCCCCTCCCCCCCACTTCCTCCCTCTTCCCCGTTCCCCTCACCCCCCTTTCCCTCTCCCGGCTCTCCCCCCTCCTCCCCAGTCCCCCCTCCCACCCCCTCTTCGGTCTCAGCCGCGTCCCAAAATGCCCCGATCTGGCGCCCAAATGTCCAAAATGCGACTTTTACACCTTTTTACATACCCTAAAAATGAAATAACAAATGACAAAATGTCGCACAGACCTCAACTGGTAGCAATGCAAAACGTCGCCTCATTTCGCATAACATTACCCCTCACACATCTCCTTGCACCAAATATTAAAAGTTATTAGCATCAGAGATGGCAAAACTTTTTTTTTCTTTTTTGTACACATTCGGTTTAATTTTGAAATGTATAAAACACAATAAAACCTGTATAAATTTGGTATCACCGCGATCCGCCCCGAACCAAAAATAAAGTAGGCGTTTTATTTGGATCGAGAGGTGAAAGTCGTAAAACTGAACCCCCAAGAACCCACGTGCGTTTTTTTTTCAATTTTTCCACATTTGGAATTTTTTTTCAGCTTCGCAGACAACAACACGTCATGTTAAAATAAACTAACATTACGGGAAAGTCACATTTTTTACAGCCACAAAATAATCCCTCACACAGGTCCTGTACCTTAAAATTTAAAAAGTTATGGTATTTTTTGAAGTTGGAGAGCCGGACCATGAGCCGAAAAACCCTGCGTCCTTAAGGGGTTTAACAAGGCCATATTGTCCAAGGGTGTCGAACCTATTGTCGCGTTGTGGGCCTCACCCTTTGGCTCCTCCGTGAGTCCCCGCGCCCCGCTTTTCCCGGACTCATCGTCCTGCTCCTGTTTCCCGGTCCGTGGCTGTGCAACGCTTAGTACATTTTAAAGGCCCACGTGCGATGATTGGCGCTGGCCATACCCATATCTTTTTTATGCATACTCTTCCTGCACATCCCAGCCGGATCTTTGTTCTCACAGCCTTAGGCTTGTCATACACGGACGTATACAAACGGCCCGTATACGACCGTGTTTTTTTAACAGGTTACGTACGGCCACATTCATTTCACAATGGACAATACTTTCAAACCATTTATATTGCCGTTTTTGACACTGGAGTGTACGGACCGTATACTGGTGTATACAATATAGAACATGTCCCTATTTTTCCTCGCCGTATTCAGTTCTTTCTGCCGCTAAAAGTCTATGGGGATACGTATAAAATACTTGTTTAAAATACGTGCTGCAGTACGGATGAAAACCCTCACGTATTTATACAGAAATACAGCCTGTAGATACAGGACTGGAGAAATACATGTCCCGTGTGGAATGCGCCCTTAGATAAGTTTGTTCCTCATGACATCTGCCTCAAAGTTCGACGTACTGTGCGTTCAGAGATGCTCTTCTGCCTACCTTGGTTGTAACGGGTGGCGATTTGAGTCACTGTTGCCTTTCTATCAGCTCGAACCAGTCTGCCCATTCTCCTCTGACCTCTGGCATCAACAAGGCATTTCTGCCCACAGAACTGCCGCTCACTGGATGTTTTTTCTTTTTCGGACCATTCTCTGTAAACTCTTGAGATGGTTGTGCGTGAAAATCCCAGTAGATCAGCAGTTTCTGAAATACTCAGACCAGCCCTTCTGGCACCAACAACCATGCCACGTTCAAAGGCATCAAATCACCTTTCTTCCCCATACTGATGCTCGGTTTGAACTGCAGGAGATTGTCTTGACCATGTCTACATGTCTAAATGCACTTAGTTGCCGCCATGTGATTGGCTGATTAGAAATTAAGTGTTAACGAACAGTTGGACAGGTGTACCTAATAAAGTGGCCGGTGAGTGTATATAAGCAGCAACCGCTGACAAAACTTTGCACACATAAAAGGCAGTGGGGGCATCTATCATATATTTTGCAACATAGGAAGAAAGATTTTTTGTAACAAATACAATAGGGTCCCTTGCATCTTAAACCTAACCTTACACTTAATGTTACAGTTGTAGTTTTGTTTACATAAGAAGTAACACCATTTTTTTTTTAATCAGACTTTTTTTTTATTAAAGTCCAACTCCATTTTCCAACAGAAAACATCATAACACGAATCGTATATTAAGATTAACAAAAAAAATGTACATTATACAAAAAGCATAAAAGTACAAAATAACATACCCTCCCTCCCCCCCCCAACCCAGATTGTGAGAGACAGCGGTGACTCGAGTAATGGTAAATGTAATACTAGTTAAAATATCAGATACACTCGTCACAATATGGCAATAAACCCAACCAGAACCCATCCATTCTATATGCGCTCAGAGGGAATGGCAGTAACACCATCACTGGATATACTTTGTGACTTTTATTCAGCATGTTGTAGCAGTGTAAAATGAAACATGACATTCTATGTAAGTCCATGCATTTTTGGTGCTAAATTAAGTCTCTATTTACAAAATTGGTCAAACCAGCCTTGGGTATGTAAAAGTTCAAAGGATGCAACATGGATTAAGATACATGTTGCATTCTTTAAACCTGATTCTCTTTAGAATCCCCTACTATAACGTTGTAACATATTGGGGCTCATTTACTAAAAGTCACAGACGCACTTTCATCGGTCTTTCCATCTTTTTTCAGGGATTACACAGTTGGGACAGGTATTTAATAGGTGTCTGCGCTGGGATTGTGTTGAACGTGATCGGTTTTTGCCGCAGTTGCGATGACTTCCATGCAACACAAATTCGGGGACGTGCGATCAGACTGATTTGGACTGAGTGCAGGATTTAACTTGCAAATTGTGTTGCAAGCCAATGCACTTACATTCAAATAAAATATGAAAAATTCGGTCTCAAAATGTTGCTCTTTTCGATGAGGATTTTCAGGGTACACTGATGATACACCGTTTGGGGAATTCATTATATTGCATTTAGCACACTTGTTTTTAACGTACTTATCAGCTTTTTTCTGTTTCCGATTGATTTATATAATCCTTTTTCTGACTTAGCACTACAGCCTTGCAGCACTGGGGTCCTGGGTTCAAGTCCCATCCAGGTCATCATTTGCAAAGAATTTGTATGTTCTCTCTGTGTTTGCGTGAGTTTCCTACGGGTCCTCCGGTTTCTTCCCACACTCCAAAACATACTGGTACGATGATTAGATTGTGAGCCCCATGTAGACAGGGACTGATCTGGGAAGCTCTGTGCAGCGCTGCATAATCTGTGTGTGCTATATAAATAAAAAGGAAGGTGGTATAAATTTCCTACTTCTCTAGTAACAATATCACATTAATGTAGGAATATGCGCCAGAATAACAGATTAAGGGGAAAAAAAACAACAACAACAGAAAGTCTGTTGACCAAAGGTGCGCCAGAAATAACGGGGGGAATTCATTAATAAGTTACAGGCACCGACAATGCAGAGCTGGACAACATTAGTCCAGTGCTGTACTAGATTAATCATTGTGATAATGACTCTGTAGCAGGGTAATACTGACAAGTACTAAACTACACCCTCCTTAATTTTTTGGCGCATAGACTATTTTTTATATGGTCAAGCCCTTTTCTCACAAACTACGCCCCTTTGTCAGACAAGACGGTAAAGGGCCAAAAAATGGTCTAAGAGTAGAGATGAGCGAGCACTAAAATGCTTGGGTACTCGTTATTCGAGACGAACTTTTCCCAATGCTCGAGTGCTCGTCTCGAATAACGAGCCCCATTGAAGTCAATGGGAGACGAAGCATTTTTTCAAGGGACCAAGGAGCTCTGGCACAGGGAAGCTGGCCAAACACCTGGGAAACCTCAGAAAAGGTGGAAACACACGGAAAATGGACAGGAAACAGACATGTGGCAGCATGCATGGATGCCTCTGAGGCTGTTAATCGCCACCATGTATGCCAAAATTAGGGGCAAACAAGCAATGGGCCATACAGAGTGACAGAATGAAGCTAGATAAGCTATCTAAAACATCATAATGTGACCCTGACCTACTAGGGGACGGCATGCAGAGGCAGCGGCCAGCAGCGGGGCAGGCGAGAGAGTGGCATGGCGACAACCTAAATGGACTGCCAGGCTTCAACCAATGGGTGGCAGGAGGAACCAAAGGAGGTGAGCAAGAAGCGCTCAAATAATATCGGTACATGATAAAAGTTTGCCAGTAATTATTTTGTGGATTACACAGCAGAGGTGGCGACAAAGTTAACATGGAAGCCATGAAAACAACCCAAAATTCTGCCTGACACAGCTCGTTGATAAGGGGACCATGTATGGAGGCAGTTACCTCGTAGTAGATTAAGGTGCTGCAGTTAAAACTAAATGCAGGTTAGTGTTGAGATCTTGGCATGGAGCTCGGCGGCACCCGCTGCAGGCGAGGCTTTCGCCAATCCAAGCCCCTTCTCCTAGGCTACTCATCACCAAAACAAAGCCACTTCTAAGAACCTTTTGTTAAGATCGAGGAGAATGGATTGCGTAGCTTGCTCTTATAGTATGTGGGATATGGCGGGTGAGGGGAATGATAACAGGGAAATGCGCAAGAACGCTTGAAATAAATACGGTAAAATGATAAAAGTTTGCCAGTATATTTGAGGTTGAATTACACATCAGGGGTGGCGATCAAAGTTAACCAAAGTTTGATGTGGGAAGCCATGAAAACCAACGCCAAAATTTGCCTGACACAGCTCGTTTATAAGGGGACCATGTTGAGGCAGTGATCTAGTAGTAAGATTAAAGGTGCTGCAGTTAAAACTATGTTATTGGATCTTGGGCAGTGGGCGTGGGCGCTCCGCGCCAGGCGAGCTTTCGCCCAATCCACAGCCTTTCTCTAGGGCCATACTCCCCACAACAGCACTTGCAAGAAACCTTTTTGTATAAGATCAAAGTGTTAGTGTTCTATAAGTTTGGGATAATGGCGGGTGAGGGGGAATGTAGACAGTGCGCAAGGAAGGCGTGAATAAAATCGGTAAATTGATAAAAGTGTGCCAGTATAGTTTTGGGGATTACACAGCAGGGGGGCGTCAAATAGTTAACAAGTTTGATGTGGAATGCCCTGTAATAGCTCTTGGCTGTGCCCTTTATCGCCTAGGCTACAGTCAGCTTTGAGCACCGCCTGCTGTCGCGTAGCGACGGCACTCTTATGGTGCCTGAGTTAAGCTACGACTGAAGCGCCTGGCCACGGATGTACATTCGGAAGGGAGGAGTGAAGGTGGTAGGAGGGGGGGGAGGAGGAGGAGGTATAAAGTAGGGCCTTTGAGAACGTGGACAGAGGGTGGGCCTCCGACCAATCCCCCGGAGTCGGCAGTATATGAGGCCACCCCAGGGTCAGACGTCTGTCCACCCTGCACCAATGTTAGGTAAGCGTAGTATCTATTATAATTGTGGGATATGGCGGGATAGGGGAAGGTAAACAGATGCGCAAAACGCTGACATATATCCCTAATGGGTAAAAGTTTGCCAGTATATTTTGTGGATACAACAATCCCAGCAGGGTGGTGCGACGACATTGTTAACAACTTTGATGTGAATTCCATAAAACAACCCAATTTGTGCCTGACCACTACCCGCCTCTTGATAAGGGACGATGTATGAGGCCGCTATATGGACGAACTTTTTTGGAGGTAGCATGTGAGACACGGCTGGAGGAACTGCTATGGAGTAACAATTTAATTTCGGATAGTGCCTGTATTTGGCAGTCAAAAAAAAGTTTTTCAGAAACCATGAGGCATCATGTAGTGTGGCCACTTGCCACCAGAAAAATGAATAGATTGAGTGCTTATGTGGCAGTCCAAAATTTCAAAACCAGAGGACAGGATAGGTGGCCCTCCAGAAAAATGATAATAGATTGAGTGCCTGTATGTGGCAGTGCCAAATAAGTTTGGTTCAAACCGAGAGCACGGTAGTTGCACCTCCAGAAAATGAATAGATTGGGAGCTGTATGTGGCAGTCCAAACAAAGTTTCTAAACCAGAGGGAGCCAGGTAGGTGGCCCTCCCAGTAAAATGAAATGATGAGTGCATGGTGTTGGCGTCCAAATAAAGTTTTTCAACCAGAGGAGAGGTAGGTGGTCCCTACCAGAAAATGAATAATTGAGTGCTGTTTGTGCACTCCAAAAATTGTTTAAAACAGAGACCCACAAAGAAAAGGTTAGGTGGCCATCCAGAAAAAGTAATCATAAAGTACTAAGCTAGAGCCATGGGCCTCGTCACAAAAATAGTCCAGTTTCTGCTTTAGTGTACAAAAGAGGCGGAGAAGGAGGCAAAGAGGAGGTAGTGCATAAATTATTCAGAATGTTGAGCTTCCGTCACCTGGTGGAGATGGAAATTATTGAGAAATCGCTGTATTCATCTTAATAGCGTAGCCTAGTCACGCTGTCAAGATCGACGGCGTGTAACGACTGTATCGGGTGATAGATCCCACAGTGTCACTGAAAACAAACCGAACTTGGACGAAAAACACGCTAGCGGCAGGTGAGAGGAAGAACCTCAGAGGGTCAAAGCGCCAGTTGTCCCATAGTTCCAGAAACTTGAACCGAGTAAAGCTAGTTATTTTGGTGAGGCTGTGTGATTCCTATTAGGATGATGTATGGTCAGCGACATACTACCACATCACCCTCTTCCTGTAAAGATCAGCCCGACTCTGGCACGAACGTGGCGGAGGTACGAGTGTCTTGCTGGGGTGACATAAGGGGCAAAAGCCTTTGTAAAAGCGTACCCTGCCATGCTGGTACAAGCTCCTGCCGCACTAAACTCTCCTCCGTCACTTGTCCCGCGCTACTTGGACTCTAGCCCTAGCGCTGTCAGAAGGAAGTACTGTGTCAGTCTGTGTCACCATGGGCCTGCTGGTATTCAGCAGTTCTCACAGGGCTCCTTTCCCTCCAGGGATGAGAGTGGAAGATTTTGCTTGTACCGTGGTCCAGGAGAGTGATACCCAGTATATCGGTGCTGGAAATAAATTCTTTGAACTGAGGGTCGACGGATAGGGCAGACTGAGAACATGAAATCTGCCATAAGATGTCGCAAGAATTTCACCCACCATCAGCTGGCTGCACTGTTCATAGTACCTCCTCCGCACACACTCCTCTTCATTCGCGCCATACACGCGACAGTGAAGAAGTCATGAGCATGGGTCCCCTCGTTGTCTCGCACATCCCTCATCTTGCCTACTCATCTAATCCTCCCATCTCCGCCCTCCGATAATGATCGCTGGAAACAGACCTAGTGCTTTGCTATCAACAAGGGAACTTCTTCGGCCTTTTCCCAAGTCTGCTTGTGATGAGACGCAAGTCTT
Organism: Engystomops pustulosus; assembly: GCA_019512145.1. NCBI lineage: Eukaryota > Metazoa > Chordata > Amphibia > Anura > Leptodactylidae > Engystomops > Engystomops pustulosus. Next base: position 7,253 of record WNYA01001342.1, on the reverse strand, counting down.
TCCGGACACAATAACATAGCCTGATCAGAGAGGGGTTTCTCACAACAGGCAAGGCACGGGAGGTGGGGGATTAGCATAGAATGGCGGCAGATCGCCCACTAGAGACATCTTTAGTTGACTCCTCAATTACTATGCACCTGACAAGAATAGCACCATCCACGTCCACTTCTTAAGTGTAGGACTTGAGAAGCTGACTGACCTGACTACCCAAGTTTCTTGGTGAAGTGTTGAATCTGGCAAATCTAACCAAAATCGCTCGCGACTGGCTGGGTAAAGCTATGGATAACATGGTAATGGTTGAATCCACCATCGTGGCACGTCGCACAACAGTCGAGTGAGCGAGGCAGTTGGAGCGGCGCTCGCTGCCCGAGAGTGGCAGCATCTGTGCTGGACTTCCGAAAATGCTCACAATGCGGCGCACCTTAGTGAAGATAATCAGACAGATTGGGGTATGTCTTGAGGAAACGTGACTATGAGGATTTAACACATGCCAGCATGGCACATGGTCAGTATGCGAGTTGAGAGCCCCACCCGGTTACGGCCGTTGTCACAACACCAGCCTGGCTTCGGTTCAGCGGTGCAGCCACAGATCGTCTGTGCCGTGATGCCTGTAATAGTTCTGGGCGGTGGCCTTTTATCGCCTAGGCTCAGCCAGTTTGAGCACCGCCTGCTGTCGCTTAGCGACGGGCACTGCTGCTGTGCCTAGAGCTAGCGACTGATGGCGCCCATGCCCACGGATGGTAGTTAGCGGAGGAGGTGGAGGAGGGAAGTGGGAGGAGGAGGAGCATAGTAGCATTGAGACCTGGACCGAGGTAGGCCCGCAATTCCTCGCGTCGGCGTTATGACAGCCCCAGGGTCAGACTCGCTCCCAGCACCTCCACCAAGTACCCTAATGTTGCAGGAAGAGAGAAGAGAGGGCGAAATGAAACCAACCTTCATCCACACTACCTTGCCACCTAATCCGTATTACCCTCTGCAACCTTCTACCCCACTGCCATCCGGTCCCTAACCCATTTTTTCCGCCCCCTCGTTACCCAACTCTCACCCGCCCTCATGTCACAACCCTTTCTATCATTCTTCTATAATTACCTCCTCACCACTCCCTCCTACCCTCATAACCCTCCCTACCCATTTATCCAAAACTGCACCTCCCCCCCTTTGCTCCTCCAACCCACCTGCTCTCCCTCGTCTATGCGTCCCCTTTTATTTTGTATACTCTTTTCAACTATACGCCTTCTTCTCCCTCTTAATTCAAACTATAAGCCACCCCTCACTCTACTATTCCACACCTCTACCTACATGTCTTACCTCTCACTAATCCCCCTATTACCACAAATACTTTCGACCACCATTCCCACACCCCTCACTTCATTGTTTCCGATCATCTCGATTACTCCCCTCTTTCCATCCCCTATCATTCTCCCCCCACGTCTCCTTGTTCCCCTAGCAAACCATGTGGCAGCACTCGTCCACAAGTCCGTTGGTCAGGTGGACCTTGTCAGAAACGCGTTGGTCAGGGCCCGGATGATGGTCTGACACGTGCTGGTGCAGGGCTATGGGACGCCACATCGGGAAAAGTAGTGGCGGCTGGGGACCGAATACCGAGGGGAGGCCGCCGCCATGAGGTTGCGAAAGGCCTCGGTCTCTACTAGCCTATCGGGCAGCATATCCAGGCTAAACAATCTGGAGATGTGGACATTAAGGGCTTGGGCGTCGGGGGGTTGCCACTATATTTGCGTTTCCGCTCCAGCGTCTGGGGATGGAGAGCTGAACGCTGGTTGGATTGCTGTGGGGGATCGTGGAGGCGAATCGATGGGGGTTTTGGGCCAGGGTTCCTGGGCAGGGGGCTGACTATCAGCTGACACAGGGGAAGGAGGCAGTGGTGTGACGGCCGTGAGGTGAACGGGCTTGGTGCCATGATTCGGGTGTTTAGCATCATATGCCTGCGAATACTGGTGGTAGTTAAGATAGTAGTGGTGGGAACCCCTGCTGATCCTGGTTGGCAAAGTTGCACACACAGTCCGTCGGCATACGGTGTTTCCTTAAAGAACTCCAGACTTTGAAAATCAGCCTCGCCGCGGGAGCCCTCCCACGGGAGCTTCATAGTGCCCACATTTTGGCGCTGAGCACCAGCTCTGGCCCTGCCCCTCCGTCTGGCCCCACACGCTCTTCCAACATTTCGGCTATAGGACTCTCCTCCGTCTAAGAGAGCACTGTGTTCACCCGCCTCCAACCCAGCTTGGGTCTGTCACCTCATCATCTCGATCCTCAGTCGGCCCCCCTCGGACTTCCTGCCCTGACAACAACTTCACACTGTCTGGACAACGGTCTCCTCTCGTCGGACAACTCTTTACACACTTCTTCCACTAAGTAAATAAGGTAATTCATCCCCACAGGACGTGCGATGGTGGAAAACCTGGGCTCGGAAAAATGCTCAGACAGCAACCGGGACAAGGTGTTTGTGACTGTGGGAATGGTCCAGAAACGTTCCTCAGAGTATGCCGGTTTCAAATGCCAAATTTCCTGGGAGGGGCCAGACTGGGGGGGAGGAGGCTGAGGTGCAGGAGCTGGACGAGTGCCGAGTTAGGTGACATGGGTGGACTGAGTGGACGACTGACTGGTGGACAAATGGCTCGAAGCTTGTCGGCAATCCAGACATCAATGTTCGCACTGTTCTGGCCCAACAGTGCTATACCACGAGTCCCAGTAACTTGAGACATGATGAACCTGGGAGTGTAGCTCGCGGCGTTCCCTGCTCCATCATCAGCAGGTGGTGTTCACACACCAGGACCACGGCCTTGACCCCTGCAGTAGATGGACCCCGCGTCCACGCCCTCGTCCTCGTCCTCACCCTAGCCCTCGGGGTAAACATTTTGAAAATGAAGTTATATAACTTTAACCTTTTTTTTGAACTTTTTTGTGTTTTTTTGTGTTTTTTTAGTTTTTTTTGTGTTTTTTAGTTTTTAAACCAACAAGCTTTCATAGTGCTATGGCTATTTTCTAAGCCATATGAAAGCACATGCTATGCAGATGCGATGACGCTAGTTATGAAAAATAAAAGTAAAATAAAAAGGAAATGGCAGACTGTGAATAATGAAATCCAACCCCTAATTAAACTACCCAACTGGTCTTTGCGATGGATATGTGCGTCACTAAGCGCTAAAACACAGCGGTCGGCAAGTTCTCACTCCAAATTCCTCACACTTGGCTAGTATATGCACTGCAGCCAAGGACAGCCACAAGCAGATCCACCAGAAATAAAATATATATAACGCTATGTAGGCACTAAGTAAGCAGTTTGGATTCTCCTTTGGCTATTTTCTACAAGTATGAAAGCACACTGATGAGATGACGCTGAGTTATGAAAAAATACACGTAAAATAAAAAGAAAACTGCCAGACTGCTGCATAATTGAAATCCAACCCCATAATAAATTATTCCCACTCGGTCTTGCGTGGATATGTGCGTCACTAAGCGCTAAAACATCAGCGGTCGCAGTCTCACTCCAATTCCTCACAATTGGCTAGGGTATCTGCACTGCAGCAGGACAGCCACCAGCAGATCACCAGCAAATAAAATATATATACGTATTGTAGGCGTAAGTAAGCCGTTTGGATTTCTTTGGCTATTTTCTAACCCAAGTATGAAAGAACACTGATGAGATTGAGCTGAGGTATGAAAAAATAAAACGTAAATAAAAAAGAAACTGCAGACTGTGCCTAAATGGAAAATCCAACCCTATAAATTATCCCACTTCGGTCTTTGCCGATGGATATGTGCCCTGTGTGTGTTTAGCAGTGATGAGTGCGTTCCTGTGTGTGTTTAGCATTGTTGAGTGCGTTCCTGTGTGTGTTTAGCAGTTATGGGTGCGTTCCTGTGTGTGTTTAGCAGTGCCGAGTGTGTTCCTAAGTGTGTGAAAAATACAGTGAATAAATAAAATCATAAACATGTTAGGTAAATTTGCATTACAAAATGCCTGATCTATCAAGATATTAAAATAATTTTCCCATCCAATGTCCAAATTACTGATTTTCTAATATTATGCCAGTCATAAAATTTTTTAACAAAAATTAATAAAAAGGTCAGGCAGTTTCCAGAATGGTATCAATGAAAATGTCAGACCGTCCCGCAAAAATGAGTCATACACTGAAATATGAAAAAAGATGCTGCGAAAAAATGGCAACATAAAGATACACTTATTTTTTGGGAAGTTTAATACATCTGATGGTTTAAAAACACAATAAACAAGATCTAGTGTCTCCATGATCATGCCGATCTTAACAATAAAGGAGCATAGTGAAATCAGTAAAAGCAAAGTCC
>WNYA01001341.1:830-77912 GCA_019512145.1 Engystomops pustulosus | reverse complement strand
GGGGGGGGGGGGGGGGGCCGCTTCTCAGCCAAGGGAATCGCCTAAAAACACCTCCATGAATAAAGAATGGAGCAGAATGTCCTCCAGGAGCCGCTTCTCCCAACCCTCCAGGAGCAGATGGTGATGAGCAGAGCCTCCTCCAGCATGATGGAGCACCGGCCATAAAGGGGAGAACTAAATGGATCAGGGGACAGAACACAGAGATTCTGGGTCCATGGCCCGGGAACAGAACACAGAGATTCTGGGTCCATGGCCCCGGGAACAGAACACAGAGATTCTGGGTCCATGGCCCCGGGAACAGAACACAGAGATTCTGGGTCCATGGCCCCGGGAACAGAACACAGAGATTCTGGGTCCATGGCCCTGGACAGTCTGCTTACAAGTGTCTCAGCTTGGAAATGGGGCTCCCAGCATCGCAGAGCTTGCTCAGGAATGGCAGCAGCAGGTGTGAGGCATCTGCACGCACGTGACACTGGGAGACTCCTGGAGCAAGGCCTGGTGGCAGGAGGGCAGCACAGAAGCCGCTTCTCTCCAGAAACCATCAGGGACAGACGGATATTCTGCAGGAGGTGCCGGGAGTGGACGCTGAGGAATGGGGGAAAGTCATTGGGGGTCATTACTAAGGGCCGATTCGCGTTTCCAGACGTGTACCCGAATATTTTCGATTTGCGCCGATTGTACCTGAATTGCCCTGGGTTTTTGGCGCACGCGGTCGGAATTTGGGCGCATCGGCAACGGTATGCCGCGACGAAATCGGGGGGCGTGGGCGAGAAGAAAACCCGACGGATTCGGAAAAACCGCCGCATTTAAAAAAAAAATAGTGTGTCGCGAAAATTTCACTCACCTTCATCCTGGATAGGCCGGTGTATTTCGAGGCATTCCAGCGGACTTCAGCGCAGCAGCCACCTGGTGGACGGCGGGGGAACTGCTTTGATGAATCCCGGCCGGACCCGAATCCAGTGCAGAGAACGCGCGCTGGATCGCGAACGGACCGGGTAAGTAAATCTGCCCCATTGTCTCTGATGAATCCCCTTTCCGCTTGTTTGGAGAAGACAAGGTGAGCGATGCCCCCAGTCTGTCTCTGCCCTGTAAAGCTCCGCAGCCATTCATGTGTGGGGGGGCGGCTTCTCAGCCAAAGGAATCGCCTAAAAAACACCTCCATGAATAAAGAATGGACCAGAATGTCCTCCAGGAGCCGCTTCTCCCAACTCTCCAGGAGCAGATGGTGATGAGCAATGCCTCCTCCAGCATGATGGAGCACCTGCCATAAAGGGGAGAACTAAATGGCTCAGGGAACAGAACACAGAGATTCTGGGTCCATGGCCTGGGAACAGAACACAGAGATTCTGGGTCCATGGCCCGGGAACAGAACACAGAGATTCTGGGTCCATGGCCTGGGAACAGAACACAGAGATTCTGGGTCCATGGCCCGGGAACAGAACACAGAGATTCTGGGTCCATGGCCTGGGAACAGAACACAGAGATTCGGGTCATGGCGCCTGGAGATCCCAGATCTTATCCCATTGAGAACTAGTGGTCAATCATCAAGAGACGGAGGACAAACAAAAACCAACACATTGGGGCAGAGTTGCTTACCAGGTCTGTTCGCGATCCAGCGGCGCGTTCTCTGCTCTGGATTCGGGTTCGGCCGGGATTCACTAAGGTAGTTCTCCGCCGTCCACCAGGTGGCGCTGCTGCGCTGCAAGTCCGGAGGCGCGCTGGAATGCCCTGAAATTCACGCCTATACCTGGTGAAGGTAAGTTGTAATTTTCGCGACACATTATTTGTCTTAAATGCGGCAGTTTTTACGAATACGTCGGGTTTTCGTTCGCCCACGCCCCCCGATTTCCGTTGTGTGCATGCCAGCGCCGATGCGCCACAATCCGATCGCGTGCGCCATATTCCCGGGGCAATCAAGTACATCGGCGAAATCGGAAATATTCGGGTAACACGTCGGGAAAACGCGAATCGGGCCCTTAGTAAATGACCCCCATTGTGACCCATGCAGCAGTATTGTGCAGGAATGGACGGCGATCAGTCAGGATCTGGTGCAGGAGGTGAGTGAGAGCTGCCAGGGAGAATTGCAGAGGTCCTGAAGAAGAGGAGAGGTCATGCAGATATCGACTCGCTGCAGTAACTCCTCCACCTGACAATAAAAGCTTTGCTCCCCATAATGATTGCACTTGTATCTCTGTATGTGAAAACATCTGAAACCAGAGGGCACATCATGTGACGAGAAGATTTGTGTCATTCTCACAACTATGGCCATGACTGTAGAGACCTGTTCGCATCACACAGAAGCAGCACAGATCTAGGTTTCATTTTCTGTTACAATGTATCAGTGAAAGCTGTTTGGTTCACTAAGGATCTGGATTGGATTAATTTGTAACAAACCCTCAGCTGTGAGAAGATTCCACCTGTGTAGTACATTAGGGGCTGCGGAGCTCAGGCTGATTGCTGGTTGTGTGATTGATGGTGATTGTTCATATTACACCCCCTCTCCGTTCCTTTGTGTCGGTCACGGTGTCCCCCCCCCTACATTACTCGCACTATGAGGGGCTGAGCCTGACAGGCAGAGGAGGAGCAGCACATCTAATACAAGGTGCAGCGAGCGCAGCTCAGACACAGACCGGACACCCACCATGGACTGGGCATAACCCTGCCGGGCACCTACAGCCGCTCTGGATGGGTAAGTGCCCTGCACAGCTGTGCTACATGCACCCTGCAAGGTCACCTACAGCTGCAAGCTACCACTAACCCCAGGGTCACCTCCACGACTGCCCCAGACGCTCCTGCACTGACACATTGTCACGTCTCCCAGGGATCAGCACAACTTTATGCTGGGAAGGTCAATGCTTTCTAGTAAGAGACGGAGGGAGTGAAGGAATGATACCGGGGACTAGAGGAGGGTATGTATACTTTCTACCTCGTACTGCCTGAGATGTGTAGGAGTACTAATAGCAGTGATGGCGGAACCTATGGCACTGGGTGCAGGGCGGCACTCAGAGTCTCTCTGTGGGCACCCAGGCCATCACCCCAACATGAAGTTCACCGCAGGACTCAAAGAATCTCCTACAATATAGATGAATTTGCCCTCCTGCTTTCAACTGCGTTGATTGTTTTAGACTGAACGCTGAAGTTGTCACAGACAAGGAGAAATAAATTACTGCTTAAATTGCTGTTCTGGCGGCTTACAATCAAATAAGTTGGCTTTTGTTTTCAATTCTTATGTTAGGATAAGCACACGGACAGGAAATTATAGCTAGTAAGTGGCAGGTGTGTAATTAATGTACCATGCAGCCAGTGTTATGTATTGTTCCTGGAGAGATGTGTAATAATACCTCACACTGCTGTGCTCTGTGCTCTCTGCAGCCAGTGTTATGTATTGTCCCTGGAGAGATGTGTAATCAGACCTCACACTGCTGTGCTCTGTGCTCTCTGCAGCCAGTGTTATGTATTGTCCCTGGAGAGATGTGTAATCGACATCACACTGCTGGCTCTGTGCTCTCTGCAGCCCAGTGTTGTATTGTTCCGGGGAGGATGTGTAATAATACCTCACATGCTGTGCTAGTGATCTCTGCCAGCAATGTTATGTATTGTCCCTGGGGAGAGATGGTAATCAGAACTCAACACTGCTGTGCCTGTTGCTCTGTGCAGCCAGTGCTATGTATGTCCCTGGAGAGATGTGTATGTAATCAGACCGCACACTGCTGTGATCTGTGCTCTCTGAACCAGTTTAGTATTGGTCCTGGAGAGATGTTGGCAATCAGGACTGCCACTGCTGTTGCTCTATGCTCTCTGCAGCAGTGTTAGTAGGGTACCTGGCGAGATTGTAATCAGCCCTCACATGTGTGTCTGTGTCTGATCTCTGCAGCCGGGTTATGTATGGTCACCTGGAAGAGATGTGTAACAGACCTCACACTGCTGGCTCTGTGCTCTCTGCAGCCAGTGTTATGTATTTGTCCCTGGAGAGATGGTAATCAGGACCTCACTACTCTGTGCTCTGTTGCTCTCTGCAGCCAGTGTTATGTATGTCCATGGAGAGGGTGGTGATTAGACCCACACCTGACTGTGCTTCTGTGCTCTCTGCAGCCAGTGTTATGTATTGTCCCAGGGAGGAGAAGATGGTGTAATCAGACCTAACGTGCTGTCGCTCTGTTGCTCTCTGCAGCCAGTGTTATGAATTTTCCGGGAGAGATGTGTAATCAGACCTCACAAGCTGCTCTCTGCAGCCAGTGTTATGTATTCTCCCTGGAGAGATGTGAAATCAGACCTCACACTGCGGTGCTCGTGCTCTCTGCAGACAGTGTTATGTATGGTCCTGGAGAGATGTGTAATCAGACTCACATGCTGTGCTCTGTGCTCTCTGCAGCCAGTGTTATGTACTGTCCTGCGAGAGATGTGTAATCAGACCTCACATGCTGTGCTCGGTGCCTCTCTGCCAGCCAGTGGTAGTATTTTCCCTGGAGAGATTGTAATAAGACATAACACTGCGCTGTGCTCTGTGCCTCTCGGCAGCCAGTGTATGTATTGTCATGGAGTAGATGGTTATGACGTACCTCACACGCTGTGCTCTGGGGTATCTGCAGCCAGTGTATGTATTGGCCACTGGAGGAGAAGAGATGTGTATGAAGACCTCACAATGCTGTGATCTGTGCTCTCTGCAGCCAGTGTTATGTATTGTCCCGGAGAAAGATGTGTAATCAGACCTCACACTGCATGTGCTCTGTTGCTCTCTGCCAGCCAGTTGCTTAGTATTGCCCTGGGAGATGGGATCAGGACCTCCACACTACTGTGCTTCTGTGCTTCTCTGCAGCCAGTGTTAGGTATTGTCCCTGGAGAGATGTGTAATCAGACCTAACACTGACTGTGCTTGTGCTCTCTGCAGCCAGTGTAATGTATTGGCCCTGGAGAGATGTGTAATCAGACCTCACCACTGCGGGCTCAGTGCTCTTGCAGCCAGTGCGCTAGTATGTCCCTGGAGAGATGTGTAATCCGACCTCACGCTGAGCTGGCTCTGTGCTCTCTGCAGCAGTGTTTATGATGTCCCTGGAGAATTTGTGTAATCAGACCTCACACTGCTGTGCTCTGTGCCTCTGCAGCCAGGGTTATGTAATTGTCCCTGGAGAGATGTGTGATTAGACCTCCACACTGCTGTGATCGTGCTATCTGCAGCCAGTGTTTGGTATGTGTCCCAGGAGAGCTGTGTAAGCAGAACTCACGCTGATGTGCTCTGTTTTCTGCTCTCTGACGGCAGGGTTTAGGTTTGTCACTGAGAGATGTGGCATAGACCTCCATGCTGTGGCTATGTGCTCTTCTGCAGCCGGGTTATGTATGCTCCCTTGGAGAGATGTGTAATCAGACTCACACTGCCTGTTTGCTCTGTGCTCTCTGCAGCCAGTGTATGTATTGTACCCTGGAGAGAGGTGTAGTGACCTCGACACTGCGTGCTCTGTGCTCTCTGCAGCCAGTGTTTTGTATTGTCCCAGGAGAGCTGGGTGTAATCAGACTCACGATGCTGTGCTTGTGCTCTCTGCAGCCAGTGTTAGAATTGTCCCTGAGAGATGTGTGTAATCAGACCGCACACTGATGTGCTCTCTTGCAGCCAGTGTTATTGTATTCTCCCTGGAGAGATTTGTGTAATCAGACCTACACTGCTGTGTCTGTGCATCTGCAGCCAGTGTTAGGTATTGTCCCTGGAGAGATGTTGTAATAAGACCTCACACTGCTGGCTCTGTGCTCTCTGCAAAGCCAGTGTTTGGTATTGTCCCTGGAGGAGCTGGTGTAATCAGACCTCCACTGATGTGCTCGGCTCTCTGCAGCCAGTGCTAGTATGTCCATGGAGAGATGGGTAATCAGACCTCACACTGTGTGCTCTGTGCTCTCTGCAAGCCAGTGTTATGTATTGTCCTTGGAGGAGATGTTGTAATCAGAATCACTACTGCTGTGCTCTGTGCTCTCTGCATGCCAGTGTTATGTATTGTACCGGAGAGAGTGGGTTCGACCTCACACTGCTGTGCTCTGTGCTCTTGCAGCCAGTGTTGATATTTCCCAGGAGAGAGGTGTAATCAGACCTCACTCTGCTGTGCTCTGTGCTCTCGCTGCAGCAAGTGTTATGTATTGGGGGGGTTCCCCCCTGGAGAGAAGAGAGATGTGTAATCAGAACGTTCACACTCTGCGTGCTCTCTGCAGAAGTGTTAGGTATTTCTCCCTGGAGAGATGTGTAATCAGACCTCACCATGCTGTGCTCGTGCTCTCTGCAGCCAGTGTTAGTATGGTCTGGGGTGAGACAGAGATGTGTAATCAGAACTCACACATGCTGTGCTCTGTGCGCTCTGCAGCCAGGGTATGATTATCCTGGAGAGATGTGTAATCAGACCTCACCACTGCTGTGCTAGTGCTTATAAAGCCAGTGTTATTATTGTCCCTGGAGAAATGTGTAATCGGACCTCACACTGCTGTGCTCGTGCTCTCTGCAGCCAGTGTATTTACTGTCCCTGGAGGAGATGTGTATTAATCAGAACCTCACCACTGCTGTCTTACGGTGCTCTAGCTGCAGCCAGACAGTGGATGTAGTCCCTGGGGAGATGGGTAATCAGACCTCACACTGCGTGCTTGTGATCTCTGCAGCCAGTGTTATGTATTGTCCCTGGAGAGATGTGTAATCAAGACCTTCACGCTGATGTGCTACTGTGCTTCTGCAGCCAGTGTTATGTATAGTCCCTGGAGAGAGGTGTAATCAGGACCCACACTGTGTGCTCTGTGCTCTCTGAGCCAGTGTTATGTATTGTCCAGGAGAGGATGTGTAATCCGAATCACACTGCTGTGCTCTTGCTTGCAGCCAGGTACCCAGTGTTATGTATAGTCCATGGAGAGATGTGTATCAGACATTTCACACTGCTGTGCTCTGTGCTCTCTGCAGCCAAGTGTTTGTATAGTCCCTGAGAGATGGTAACAGACCTCACACTGAGTGTGCTCTGTGCTCTCTGCAGCCAGTGTTATGTATTCTCCTGGAGAGATGTGTAATCAGACCTCACACTGCTGTGCTCTGTGCTCTATGCAAGCCAGTGGTATGTATTGTCCTGGAGAGATGTGTAATCAGACCTCACACTTATGCTGTGCTTATGTGCTTCTGCAGCCAGTGTAGTATTATCCCTGGAGGAGATTGTGTAATAAGACCTCACTGCTGCTTGCTCTGTGACTCTCTACAGCCAGTGTTATGTATTGTCCACTGGAGAGAGTGTAATCAGACTCCACAATGCTGGCTCGACTGTGCTCTCTGCAAGCCGTTAGTACTGCCCTAGAGAGATGTGTAATCAGACCTCACACTGCTGTGCTCTGTGCTCTCTGCAGCCAGTGTTATGTACTGTCCCTGGAGAGATGGGTAATCAGACCTCACCCTGCTGTGCTCTGTGCTCTCTGCAGCCAGTGTTAGGTATTGTCACAGGGGTCCATGGCCCGGGAACAGAACACAGAGATTCTGGGTCCATGGCCTGGAGACTCCCCGGATCTTATCCCATTGAGAACTTGTGGTCAATCATCAGGAGACGGGGGACAAACAAAACCCAACACATTGTGACAGAATGCAGCAGTGATTGTGCAGGAATGGACGGCGATCAGTCAGGATCTGGTGCAGGAGGTGAGTGAGAGCTGCCAGGGAGAATTGCAGAGGTCCTGAAGAAGAAGGAGAGGTCCTGCAGATACTGACTCCTCCTACCTGACAATAAAAGCTTCTGCTCCCCATAATGTGATTGCACTTGTATCTCTGTATGTGATAAACATCTGACAGACCAGAGGGACACGTCATGTGACAAGGGGAGATTTGTGTCACTCACAACTTATGGCCATGAGTGTACATACAGGAGATCCCCAGATGTTCTGTGCTGCATTCTCTATAATGCACATATAACAAGTAATACACTGCTGCCATCCAGTGGCCGTATATTAGCGGTGCAGCTAAAGGAATCTGCCAGGAGAAGTAGATGTGATTGTAGATTCCTCCTCCTGCTGCCTCTGCCATAATCTGTAATTTAATAATCCTGGAACCTAACTTGTTATAAACATTATTTTAGTAATATGTAAATTAACTGGAGAGACCAGTGGGGCGTGTACTATCCTGGCCGGGCACCGGGAGCTAAGGATATTACACAACTCAGGAGATGTCAACTCTCCAAAATTATATGTTTTGTGTAGTGAAAAATTATACAATTTCCCAATATACTCTCTGTCCTGCAATAGAAAGCTCCTCTGCTCTGCTAGTGGATGGAAATCTGTCATGTGACACACGGGGGCAAGGCTAGGGTCACATGCATCTGCGTGTCCATCAGACTATGCACTGCAAGTAAACTATGAAGTCTTCTAAAGAATTACAGCAAGCAGAGATATTGAAAACCATGAAGAATTGATGCTGAAAATACAATGGAAAATTGTAAACCTTTTTATTACACAAACAATATGAATGTGGACGACCCCTTTAAAACTAATTCTGTTGCCTGACAACAAGCCCAATGGTGAATGAACCAACGAATTGCATAGGAAACCCCCGATTCCTTTCTCAGGTCTTGTATCTATGGGCTCAACTGGTCCCATGAAAATCCACAGGAGGCAAACAGTAATAGGTTCATTATTTGCGCTCTGTTGCTGCGATGCTCCATACAAAACCTGCCAGTACTTGTCAATGTGCAATCAATGCCTAATCCTCTGCACACCACACACTGCGGTACTACAGCGCGGCACAGGTTACCATGCAGAGCAATGCTTGTCAACACTGGAGTATAATACATCTCATGTCATACAGGGATGCAGAGTCACAGAGGGGTCAGAGCACCCATGCTGACCCCTGACCACTGCTGGCTATGATAGAAAGGTGTCAGGACAAAAAAACATCAAATGTTCCAGAATCATTGGAATAATTTCTATTCAAGGATTCAAAGAATTGGGAGTGGAGAATGGAGATAACGGGTGCTCGCTAAGCTCCACCCACAAATCCCAAAATGCTGGAAAAATGTCAGGACGGGGCGAGATTTCTCCTGCAGCCGGAAAGTCCAAGTTCATTATAAGAGGTTTTAATAAAAAACTATCGCCCATCAGATTGGTCTTTGGTTGTATAAGGGGGGGGGGCGGAGCTTCCATTTGTTTAAACAAGATTTATTATGTTATGTTGTGGTTACATAATAGATGGAATGATATATTGAGACACAAAATAAACTGCATCACACAGTGGGGCAGATTTACTTACCCGGTCCATTCACGATCCAGCGGCGCGTTCTCTGCGCTGGATTCGGGTCCGGCCCGTATTCACTAAGGTAGTTCCTCCGCCGTCCACCAGGTGGCGCTGCTGTGCTGAAGTTCCCCGGAGGCGCGCTGGAATGCCCTGAAATTCCCTGGCCTATTCCTGGTGAAGGTAAGTGTAATTTTCGCAACACATTTTTTGTCTTAAATGCAGCGGTTTTTCCGAATCTGTCGGGTTTTCGTTCGGCCACGCCCCCCGATTTCCGTTGCGCACATGCCAGCGCCGATGCGCCAAAATCCCGGGGCAATTCAGGTACAATCGGCGCAAATCGGAAATATTCGGGTAACACGTCGGGAAAACGCGAATCGGGCCCTTAGTAAATGACCCCCTGTGGGGGCAGTGTGACTATTGGCCACTGTGGGGGCAGTGTGACTATTGACCACTGCGGGGACAGTGTGACTATTGACTACTGCGGGGACAGTGTGACTATTGACTACTGCGGGGACAGTGTGACTATTGGCCACTGTGGGGACAGTGTGACTATTGGCTACTGCGGGGACAGTGTGACTATTGGCCACTGTGGGGGCAGTGTGACTATTGGCCACTGTGGGGGCAGTGTTACTATTGGCCACTGTGGGGGCAGTGTGACTATTGGCCACTGTGGGGACAGTGTTACTATTGACTAGTGTGGCGGCAGTGTGACTATTGGCCACTGTGAGAACATTGTGACTATTGGCCACTGTGGGGGCAGTGTGACTATTGGCCACTGTGGGGGCAGTGTGACTATTGGCCACTGTGGGGGCAGTGTGACTATTGGCCACTGTGGGGGCAGTGTGACTATTGGCCACTGTGAGAACATTGTGACTATTGGCCACTGTGGGGACAGTGTTACTATTGACTAGTGTGGCGGCAGTGTGACTATTGGCCACTGTGGGGACATTGGGGCAGATTTACTTACCCGGTCCATTCGTGATCCAGCGCGCCGTTTTCTGCGGTGGATTCAGGTCCGGCCGGGATTCACTAAGGCAGTTCCTCCGACGTCCACCGGGTGGCGCTGCTCCGCTGAAGTTCCCCGGAATGCCCCGCAACACTTTTTTTTTTTAAAATGTGGCGGCTTTTCCGAATCCGTCGGGTTTACGTTCGGCCACGCCCCCGATTTCCGTCGCGTGCATGCCGGCGATGATGCGCCACAATCCGATCGCGTGCGCCAAAATCCCGGGGCAATTCAGGGGAAATCGTCGCAAATCGGAAATATTTGGGTAACACGTCGGGAAAACGCGAATCGGGCCCTTAGTAAATGACCCCCAGTGTGACTATTGGCCACTGTGGGGACATTGTGACTTATTTTACCTTTGTCAGCTCAGCACACGTCACATCCAACAGGAAACACAATCTGTAACCAGGAAACTTCTACACGGCGAACTCCAGCGCACTGCGGGGAAAAGGTGAAGATAATTACACAAATACCCAAAGGCGCTCAAAAAGTCACTAAATACACCGAAAAAAGGTCTATTAGACGAAGATAAATGACCCCCAACAAGTAACACGATGGTGTCACTAAGATCGTGCGCCCGATATCCTGCATGTGTCACTTCCCCACTCAGGTCCCCGGAGTTCACCTTCTTCTTCCTGGTGCATGTAAGTACATTGTCCGTGTATAATGCGCTGTGCGGGGAGTCACTAAGATCCTTCACCCAATATCCTGCATGTGTCGCTTCCCCGCTCAGGTCCCCGGAGTTCACCTTCTTCTTCCTGGTGCATGTAAGTGCATTGTCCGTGTATAATGCGCTGAGCCGGGAGTCACTATGATCGTGCGCCCGATATCCTGCATGTGTCGCTTCCCCGCTCAGGTCCCCAGAGTTCACCTTCTTCTCCCTGGGGCATGTAAGTGCATTGTCCGTGTATAATGCGCTGAGCCGGGAGTCACTAAGATCCTGCACCCGATATCCTGCATGTGTCACTTCCCCGCTCAGGTCCCCAGAGTTCACCTTCTTCTCCCTGGGGCATGTAAGTGCATTGTCTGTGTATAATGCGCTGTGCGGGGAGTCACTAAGATCCTGCGCCTGATATCCTTCATGTGTCACTTCCCTGCTCAGGTCCCCGGAGTTCACCTTCTTCTTCTCGGTGCATGTAAGTGCATTGGATGCGATACAAATTAAATGTAAAATCCCGTGCTTGCACCGCCCCCCGATTTCTGTCGCATGAAAGACGGTGCCGATGCGCCAAAATCCGATGCGGCAAAAGCCCAAGTGAAATGCGGCACAAATAAGAAATCGTCGGAATATCCTACGATAGTGCGGTTCGCAGACCCTTAGTAGATGAGCTCCAATGTGTGGGTAGAAGACAACACATGGTGGCCTGGTCCTAACGGAGAAGATAAAGAGCAAAAATAAATGGTGGCTTAATGGTTAGCACTACAGCCTTGCAGCGCTGGGGTATAATACAGGATGTAACTCAGGATGGCTCAGTGGTTAACACTACAGCCTTGCAGTGCCAGGGTATAATACAATAACTTGCCGTACTGGGGTCCTGAGTTCAAGTCTCATCCAGGTCAGCATCTGCAGAGTTTGTATGTTCTCTCTGTGTTTGTGTGGGTTTCCTCCGGGAACTCTGGTTTTCTCCCACACTCCTAAATACTGGTAGGATGATTAGATTGTGAGCCCCATGGGGGACAGAGAACACTTTGGGAAGCTCTGTGTACGCTATATAAATAAAGAATTATTATTATTGACAATGAGTCACTGGATGTAATAGGAAGGTATTTCTAATAGGCTTTTGGTGTTGTGTATGATTTATATGATACCTTTTGGTCCCAGCACATGTTTGGGCAGTGTAAGTGGGGGAGGGGGGGGGGGCTGTATTGAGAATTTGGTACAACTGATTAAGACTCAGACCCCGGATCTTTTGCAAACCTGAAAACAATCCTGACACATTATAACGACGGACTCATCAAGCAGAGAGCCACCCTCCCTTCCCAGGAGAAGCTCAAATCCCCGAGGTGGGACCTGCACCCGTCACATGGGAGAAGCCCCCAAACAACTAAGAGGAGGAAACAACAGAAGGAAAAGACTTGGACCTAAGGAATAGTGAGGGATAACAATGGTCCCTGCCCGATACTATACACCCCTGACACTCCTGACCCCGGATAGAGGTCGCTGTGTACATCACGTGTAATACATATGATCCCTGATATACTGCGCATCTTCCCCAGGAATCATGTGAGGGTCAGAGACAAGGTGACGGAGCAGCTTCTGTGTCCAGATATCCTGGAAACACCCCCCCCCCCCCCCCCCCCCCCCCCCCCCCCCCTAGAATAAAAAAGTATATGAAGATTTTTATGGCGGCAAAAACCAAGCACAGGGGTTAATTAATGTGGGGTTAATTGTGGTTAGTTTATATTATTGTTCAATTCATTATATATAATTATACTGATATATTTCTTATATAGGACATGAAGAGGGAGCGTCTGACAAGTTTATTTTGTTTTCTTTTATCTTATATAAGATATATTTTTGCCCTTATGAATGACTTGAAATAATACAGGATCGGATAATTGTCAATGCATAGAGATATAGGATCCCACCCAGTGTAAATGCTGCATCGGCACAATAGCTGTCCTACTTTTGGGGGCGCCCTAACCACTGTTCCTTTTCAGCGATGCCAGTCGTCGCCTCGTGACGCCAGTAGACGGCGCGCCGATTGGGAAGCCGGAACAGCTGGGAGTCCGTTATTAAAGGACGGAAGGGCCAGCATTAGTGATTCCCATATAGTTAGTCTTGAGAGCGCATTGTCTGTCACTCACAATATATTTTACCCTCCAGGTTGACGAGATTCCTGGTTCATGACTTGTCTGGTGTCCCTTTTAATTGTGATTTTGGTGCATAGGGGAGCAATACAAAAAATTGGGGACACACTTTACTTACCCGGCCAACTGGAGTTCACAGTTTGCATTGGTCCGCGTATATGCGCTGTGCGGGGAGTCAATAAGATCGTGGCTGCACCTATATCCTGCATGTGTCGCTTCCCGCTCAGGCCCGGGTTTCACCTTCTCTTTCCGTGCATGTAAGGATTGTCCGTGTATAATGGCTTGGTGCGGGGAGTCACTAAGATCCTGTCCCCGATTGTCCTAGCATTGTTCGCTTCCCCGCTCAGGTCCTGGAGTCACTCCTTCTTCCTGGTGCATGTAAGTGCAGTGTCGTGTAATGCGCTGTTGGGGGAGTCACTAAGATCGTGCGCCTGATATCCTGCATGGGTCGCCTCCCCGTTCAGGTCCCCGGAGTTCACCGTCTTCTTCCTGGGCATTAAGTGCATTTGTCCGTGTATAATGGCTGTGCGGGAGTCACTAAGATCGTGCGCCCGATATCTGCATGTGTCGCTCCCCGCTCAGGCCCGGAGTTCACCTTCTTCTTCTGGTGCATGTAAGGGCATGTCCGTGTATAATGCGCTGTGCGGGGAGTCACTAAGATCGTGCACCGATATCATGCATGTGTCGCTTCCCCGCTAGGTCCCGGAGTTCACCTTTCTTCCCGGTCCATGTAAGTGCATTGTCCGTGTATAATGCGCGTGCGGGGATGTCCACTAGATCTTGCACCGATATCCTGGCATGTGTCGCTTCCCCGTCAGGTCATCGGAGTTCACTTCTTCTTCCTGGTGCATGTAAGTGCATTGTCCTGTATAATGTGCTGTGCGGGGATAGTCACTAAGATCGTGCCGCCGATATCTGCATGTTCGCTTTCCCCCGTCAGGTCCCCGGAGTTCACCTCTTCTTTCCTGGTGCATGTAAGTGCATTGTCCATGTATAATGCACTGCGGGGAGTCACTAAGAGCGGTGTGGGCTTTTCATTCTGTGTAGCTATGGGACAAGAACCGATATGAGTTGCCCCATGAGTGGCCGCTTCAACCGCTTCAGGGTCAGCCCGGAGTGTCACTTCTTTCTCCGGGTCCATGTAGTGCATTGTCCGTGCTCAGGTCCCTGGAGTTCACCTTCTTCTTCCTGGTGCATGTAAGTGCATTGTCTGTGTATAATGCGCTGTGCGGGGAGTCACTAAGATCCTGCCCCCGATATCCTGCATGTGTCGCTTCCCCGCTCAGGTCCCCGGAGTTCTCCATGTACAGAGCTGTGTGAGGCTTGTTTTCTGGGTAACAAATTGCAATTCATAGTGACGGTATATAATATTCCCTGTCGTGTACTGCCGTTACGTGGTTAAACAAAGTGCACCGAAAAAGAAGGTGCAACTGTGTCGCCTCCTGAACACTGACCAGATGTACTAAGAGTGTGCGACACTAGTGGATTATATAGCGCACAGTGTACATTACTGAGGGAAACTGTATGTATGTATGTATGTATGTATGCATGTGTGTATGTATGTGTGTGGTGTGTATGTATGTATGTATCTATAAGTGTGTATGTATGTATGTGTGTATTTATCTATGTGTGTATGTATGTATGTATGTGTGTATATATATATGTGTGTATGTATCTGTATGTGTGTATCTATCTATGTGTATATGTATGTATCTGTATGTGTGTATGTATGTATGTATGTGCGTGTGTATGTATGTGTATGTATGTATGTGTGTATGTATCTATATGTGTGTATGTATGTATGTGTGTATGTATGTATGTATCTATATGTGTGTGTGTGTGAATGTATCTATGGGTGTATGTATATGTATGTATGTATCTATATGTGTGTATGTATGTATGTATGTGTATCTATATGTGTGTATGTATGTATGTGTGTATGTATGTATGTGTGTATGTATCTATATGTGTGTGAATGTATCTATGTGTGTATGTATATGTGTATGTATCTATGTGTGTGTGTATGTATCTATGTGTGTGTGTATGTATCTATGTGTGTGTATAATTATTTAGGGACAGAAGTGCTGGCAGGGTTAACACATTTTACAGAATATTGCCAAAGGCAAATACAAATCATCCCGTTTCCAAGTACTTTTAATGTATCGTTAATAAAATAATTTTTTGTGTAAATAAAGATTTAAAAACCGAATATTTGTGTGGAATTGATTCAGTTGTTACTAGAAGGGTTTCATTTATTATAAAGACCTATATTAAGGTCTATTCCTGTTTGTTTATAGTGGTCCGTGAGTTTAATTTTTCCAGATTACACACATACAGCAGCTGCAGTGACCTTGTGCAGTCACTAGGTGTCAGTATTGTTAATGAAGAAGTGAACGATCGTTTGGCCACTGTTGCTAATATCCCGAGAAAGACACATTGGGGCACAATTACTTACCCGGTCCTAGGAGTTCCCTGAAAGTGCATTGTCTGTGTATAATGCGCTGTGCGGGGAGTCACTAAGATCCTGCGCCCGATATCCTGCATGTGTCACTTCCCTGTTCAGGTCCCCGAAGTTCACCTTCTTCTTCCTGGTGCATGTAAGTGCATTGTCCGTGTATAATGTGCTATGCAGGGAGTCACTAAGATCCTGCGCCCGATATCCTGCATGTGTGGCTTCCCCGCTCAGGTCCCCGGACTGATTTCACCTTCTTCTTCCTTGTGCATGTAAGTGCATTGTCCGTCATATAAGCGCTGGTGGGGGAGTCACTAGATCCTGCAGACCCGATATCCTGCATGTGTCGCTTCCCCCGCTTCAGGTCCTCTGCGAGTTTCACCTTCTCTTCCTGGTGCATGTAAGTGCATTGTCCGTGTTAATGCGCTGTGCGGTGTGTTGAAGATATCGTGCGTCAAGTCATTAGATCACTGGCGGCCTACCATCACTACCGATATCCTGCATGTGTCTTCAGCCTCCTTCCGCTCAGGCTCCCCGCAGTTCACCTTCTTCCTGGTGCATGTAGTGCAGCATAGTCCCTTGCTCACGCTACTTTATACTCGCAGAATTCGCTCCGATCGGCGGAATTGGTGCGGGTATGTATCACCTGCCCCCGATCTTGGCGCAAGCTCAGGACAGCAGCACATACATGCCACGTCGTCACTCCTCCCCAGTCCCAGAATCAACTCACAGCAAACGAAAAATAGATAATAGTAGCGCTTACCCGGTTAGGGTAGGTCCTCAAAGCTAAGCGTATACTTCAGTTATACGGGCTACGGAGCGGCATGTAAGTGCGATTGTCCGGTTTGTGAGTAATTGCGCTTCTCTTTTGCGCGTAGATTCGACACCTTAAAGACTTCCGGCCTCCTGTTCCTCACCGCTACAACCTCCCTGCATGATTGTGTCAGACAAGCCATCTCCACCCCCTTCCCCCGCTCAGTCCCCGGAGTTCACCCCTTCTTCTCCTTTTCCTGGTGCATGTCAAGTCCCGATGAGATGACGTCTGAGGGCATTGTCTTACTCGAAAAATCATTAAAAAGGAAAAGATCAATAAGGAAAAATGGCTGACTGACGTGTGCCTCAGCTTGAACTGATCCAACGGAGTACTGATTTCACCTTCTTCTTCCTGTCATGTAAGTGCATTGTCCGTCAATTGCGCTGGTGTGGGGAGTCATAAATCCTCAGACCGATATCCTGCATGTGTCGCTTCCCCTCCGCTTCCAGGTCACTGCTCGTCGAGTTTCACCTTCTTCTTCCTGGTGCATGTAACGTGATGTCCGTGTTAATGCGCTGTTGCCGGTGTGTTTGAGATGGATATGTGCGTCAGGAGTCATTCCTAGATACCTAGGCACGCCTACCAACACACCGATATCCTGCATGTGTCGCTTTCAGTCCGGGTCCTTTCCGCTCAGTGCTCCCCCAAGTTCACCTTCTTCCTGGTGCATGTAGTGCAGCATAGTCCCTTGCTCACGCTACTTTATACTCGCAGAATTCGCTCCGATCGGCGGAATTGGTGCGGGTATGTATCACCTGCCCCCGATCTTGGCGCAAGCTCAGGACAGCAGCACATACATGCCACGTCGTCACTCCTCCCCAGTCCCAGAATCAACTCACAGCAAACGAAAAATAGATAATAGTAGCGCTTACCCGGTTAGGGTAGGTCCTCAAAGCTAAGCGTATACTTCAGTTATACGGGCTACGGAGCGGCATGTAAGTGCGATTGTCCGGTTTGTGAGTAATTGCGCTTCTCTTTTGCGCGTAGATTCGACACCTTAAAGACTTCCGGCCTCCTGTTCCTCACCGCTACAACCTCCCTGCATGATTGTGTCAGACAAGCCATCTCCACCCCCTTCCCCCGCTCAGTCCCCGGAGTTCACCCCTTCTTCTCCTTTTCCTGGTGCATGTCAAGTCCCGATGAGATGACGTCTGAGGGCATTGTCTTACTCGAAAAATCATTAAAAAGGAAAAGATCAATAAGGAAAAATGGCTGACTGACGTGTGCCTCAGCTTGAACTGATCCAACGGAGTCCCATTGTGTGCGCCAAAAACCTTCGTAAATGTGCCCCATAGTGTCCATCTCTACAGGAGTGGTATATGGGAGGATTTTATCAGTGCTATACCAGCTTTTGGTGTAGAAGCGCTGATAAGGACTTTATCAGTGCTATACCAGCTTTTGGTGTAGAAGCGCTGATAAGGACCAGGGTCACCTGGGAGAGATGTGTAAAGAACAAGAACCAACATGTGCTGCACTGTAATGAGTAATATGGGACAAGGAGAATCCTGGGGCTGGAGATGGGACGTCTGGATGCACAGATATAATACAATGATTACAGTCTCGTCACGTTTGTCGTTGCCCCTGCACTATGACGGGTCGTCACTAGTTGTATCATCAGAGGAGAATAAGCTTCTCTCTGCAGCGTAAAACCAACCCCCGAGTGACATCAAACCATAAGGAGGTGACCGACTGCTGTGCTCAGGATGCGAACACCCCAGGATGTAGGTGAGCAGACGGCCCTGTCCCATCATACAGGAGAACGCAAACATCTCACCAACCCCAGGGACGCAGCAGCCACATACCAGGACAGCATTGTGCTGGAGGAGAGGACAAGGACCAGGGGCACATTTCACATCACGACTGCAGCACTACCAGGTGGTGGGCAATGTTACACGAGGGTCCTCAACCACCACAGTATATGATAAGCAACAGCAGAGTAGTGAGTGCAGCTCTTTCTTGCCGAGCTGATGGCGGGTTGTGTGTTGCCGAGCTGATGGCGGGTTGTGTGTTGCAGAGCTGATGGCGGGTTGTGTGTTGCTGGCCTCCTGCACCACCTGGAAGAGGCGGAATTCTCATCAGCGTCGGCAAAAGAAAAGCGCTGCACTCACTACCTCTGCTGTTGCTTATCATATACATGTGGTGGTTGAGGACCCTCGTGTAACATTGCCCACCACCTGTTGTGCCTGCAGGTCGTGATGTTGAAAGTGCCCCTGGTCTTGTCCTTCCTCAGCACAATGCTGGTCCTGGTACTGTTGGCTTGCTGGTCCCTGGGGGTGGTGAGATGTTTGGCGTTTCTCTGTCTGATGGGACAGGGGCCGTTGCATCACTACATCCTGGGGTGTTTACGCATCTGAGCACAGCAAGTCGGTCACCCTCAGTATGGTTTGGAGTCATCGCGGGTTGTTTTACCTGCAGAGGAAGCTTATTCCTCTGATGATACAACTAGTGACCACCCGTCATAGTGCAGGGGGCAACGACCAAACGTGACGAAGACTGTAATCATTGTATTATATTCTGTGCATCAGACCGTCCATCTCCAGCCCCAGGATTCTCCTTTGTACCATATTATCATTACAGTGAGCAACAGTGGTGTTCTGTGTCTTTACACATCTACTCCCGGTGACCTGCGTCCCTTATCAGCGCTCTACACACAAAAGTGGTATAGCATGATAATAATTCCTCCCATATACCACTCCTGAGAATGTGGACCACTATGGGCAACATTTACAAGGTCGCACATGGGGTGGTGCAGTTAAGTCCAGCCGGATCACGGACAATCACTTAATGCAGAAGGAGAAATACTCCGGGCTGAGCGGGGAAATGCAGTATCGGGAGGTCTAGACCCTGCACAGGCTTTTCGGACAGCACTACGCGAAGAGAGTTGTTTACTGATCGGGAAGGCCATGCGAAGGACAGAAGATACGACACTTCTTTAGACATGCATACACGCGGGAAGGGGCACGAGAAGTGAAGAAAGGGAAGAAGAAGAAGGACTGGCAAAGGAAGCGACACGAGGAATCGATCTTGGACTTCCCGACAGCGATTAAGGCAATTGCTTCAGGACAGAGAAGGGTTGACTCGGGATGACGGAAGTGAACAGGCGATATGGGCCGCAGGATCTTCGTGACTACCGCGCACAGCGGCATTACACAGACAAGCACTTAAATGCACCAGGAAGAGAGAGGTGAACTCCTGGGACTGAGCAGGGGAAGCGACACATGCAGGGATTATGTGGGCATGCAGGCATCTTAGTGACTCCCCGCACAGTCGCATTATAAACGGACAATGACTAACATGCACCAGGAGCTTAAGGGCAAGTAAAGGGACCAGAATGAGGGGGGAAGGGATGGAGGACATGAGCGGGAGAGGAAGCGACACATGCAGGAGATCGGGTGAGGATCTTAGTGACTCCCCGCCAGCTGCATTATACACGATGGCAAGCACTTAATGCAGCGAAAGGGAAGGGAGAAGAAGGTGACTCCGGGCGAGCGGCGGAGAGTCGACACTGAGGTCGGACTGCGGACTTAGGTGTCCCCCGCATCCTGCAGCCGTATCACACATCACTATACATGCACGCCAGACCAAGAATGCTAGGACAGTGGGGAAGCGACAACAGCAGGATAAATCCGAGTGCAGACTAGTGATCGACAGCGGAATTAATACACGGGACAATGAATTAGCAGTGACACCAACAGCCCCTACAAGGAAACTGCCCGGCCAGCGGAGGAAGGGAACTACTGCACACTGGCATCGGGTGAATCTCCCCCAGGGAGTCGTCAAGCGCACCGGCATTAAGGGACAACCTCACGGTGTGTGCACTGCAGCGGAGAGCAGTTGAACTCACGGGGCACTCTCCGACGCAGCGGGAAGGATGCGGCTGACCATTCGTGTGCCACTCGTTAGCCCTGCACTCCCCGACCAATTTATCCACGCGACAAATGCCGCAGCGAAGAGAGAAGGCAACTAGCGGACGGAGCCCGGGAGCCACATGCAGGATTTAGGGGCAGGACTTGCGGACCCCCGGCACAGCACCTACCCTACGGGCAGCAAGCCACTTACATGCACCGAGAAGAAGAAGGTGACTCCTGGGACCTGAGACGGGGAAGTGACAATGAGGATTATCGGGTGCAGGATCTTAGGACTCCCCGCTACAGCCACATTGATACACGGACATTGCACTACTGCACCAGGAAGAAAAGAAAAGGTGAAACTCCGGGGACATGAGCGGGGAGGACTTATGCAGGAATATCGGGTGCAGGGATCTTAGTGGACTCCCCGCACAGCACATTTACACGGGACAAGCACTTACATGCACCAGGAAAGTAAAAGGGGAAACTCCGGGGACCGAAGGGGGGACGCGGAAACGACTTGCCGGATATCGGGCGCAGGATATTAGTGACTCCACCGCACAGCGGCACTTATTACACGGACAATGCACTTAATGCAACCAGGAGAAGAAGAAGGTGAGACTCCGGGGACCTGAGCGGGGAAGAGACACTATGCAGGATATTTTTATCGGGGTGTGCAGGAATCTTAGTGACTCCCACGACGGATTATACGCTACGGACAATGTGTATCTTACAGCACACAGGAGGAAGAAGAGCAGTGAACTACCGGGGACCTGAGGGGGAACGGACGACACATGCCGGAACATATACGGTGTGCAGGATCTTAGGACATCCGCCGCAACAAGGCGCATATATCACGGACAATGTAGGGTGTATTACCATGCACAGGAAAAGTAAGAAGGGGAAATCACCGGGGACACTGAGCGTGGCGCCCAAGCGACACATGCAGGATATACGGGGCGCAGGATCTGAGTGACTCGCCCTGGCACCGCGCATTATACGACGGACAAGGCCACTACATGCACAGGAAGAAGAAGGTGAACCTCCCGGGGGAATGAGCGGTGGACGTGAACATGAGGTATCTCGGGACGATTGGATCTTTAGGACTCCCGCACAGAGCACTTAACACGGACAATGTACTACATGCACAGGAAGTAAAAGGGAAACTCCGGGACTGACTGGCGGGGAAGCGACACGAAATGCAGGATATCGGGCCACTATCTTAAGGGAACGTCGGCAGTCCGAACCTCGTCGAACATTGCCGCATCGGGGTATCGCGAGGAGATGGGTAAGTAAGGTGCCCTATATACCACTCTGTATAGAATGGAGATATACATCATGGCCCAGAAGTTGTCGAGAATGTCACAAATTCTCTCTCTTGTCACGTGGATGTGGTACCTTGGTTTGTCAGATGTTTAGTCACATACAGAGAGACAAGTGCAATCATATTATGGGGAGCAGAAAGTTTATTGTAAGGTAGGAGAGTTAGCTGCAGCGAGAGTCAGGTATCTGCAGGACCCTCTCCTTCTTCAGGAAACTCTGCAAATATCTACCCTGCAGCTCACTCACCTCCTGCCAACCCAATCCTGATGATCGCGGACCCATGTCCTAGCACTATCAACTGCTGCATTCTTGTCACAGTGGGGGGCATTTACTAGGCTCCACCGAATCACGTCATTTTCCCCACGTGGGTTACCGATATTTCCGAATTAGATTTCGACGATTCCCTGAATTGCCCGGGATTTTGGCGCACGCGATCGGGATGTGTGCGCGCAATCAAGGTGAGCATGCACGCGGACGATTCGGAAAAAACCGCCGCATTTTAGACAAAAATGGTGTTGCGGGAAAATTTAACTTCCTTCAACCAGGTTAATAGCGGGAAATTTGCAGGGGCATTCCAGCGCGCCTTGATCCTGGGGAATCAGCACAGCAGCGCAACACCTGGGGACGGGAGGAACACCATTAGTGAATTCCGGCGGACCCGAATCCACCGCCAGAGAGGAACGACTGCTGGGATCGCGAACGGACCGGAGGTAAGTAAATTCGCTGCCCCAATGGTTGGGGTTTTGTTTGTTCCCCGTCTCATGAGGATTGACCACAAGTTCTCAATGGGATAAAGCCGGGGAGTTTCCGAGGACGAATCTGTTCTCCGAGCCATGACCCAGAATCTCTGTGCTTGTCCCCGGGCGGCGGACAGAAACTCTGTGTTCATGTTCCAGCGAGCATGGACCAGAATCTCTGTGTCTGTTCACCGGCCACTGGACCCAGAATATCTGGTCGTTCGGGCTGAGCTTCTGTTCGTCGGGCATGGACCCAGAATCTCTGTGGTTCTGTTCCCGGAGCCATGCCCCAGAATCTCTGGTTATGTTCCCGGGCCATGGACCAGATCTATGTGTCTGTTCCCGGAGCCATTTAGTCTCCCCTTTATGGCCGGTGCTCCATCATGCTGGATGGAAGGCTCATGACACTCAGTCACCATCTGCTCCTGGAGGGTTGGGAGAGCGGGCTCCGGAGGACATTCTGCTCCATGCTTTATCCATGGAGGTGTTTTAGGTGATCCCTTGCAGAGGGCCCTTGCACCCCCTCCCCCCACATGGGAATGGCGCAGGAGCTTATACAGTGCAGGAGACAGGACTGGGGGCATTGCTCACCTTGTTTCATCCCAACATGGGGAGGCGGGGGAGGGGATTCATCAGAACATGGTGGTCACGATTCACAGTTTTCCGACATGTACCGAATATTTCAGAAATTTGACACCAATCCCCCCCCCCCCGGGATTTTGGCGCACGTGATCGGATTGTGGCACATCGGCGGTGGCATGCCGCGACAGAATGGGGGGGGAGTGCCCAAACGACAAAAAACCCGGACGGATTTGGAAAAAAAACCGTTCGCATTAAAAAAAAGTGGGCCGGGCGGGGACTCGCGCTTACCTGTTCAACACAGGGTATAGGCCCGTGCATTTCGGAGGACCCGCGGGGAACTCAGCGCAGCAGCACAACCTGGTGGGTCAGGAAAGGAACTAACTTAGTGAATTGCCAAAGACACGAATCCACGCGCCAGAACGTGACGCATGGATCGCGAATGGACGGTGGTAAGAATGGCCCCAATGGCCTTTCCCCAAGTCCTCAGCGTCCGCTCCCTGCACTCCGCAGAAATACCGTCTGCCCCCAGTCCTCGAGCGTTCCACTCCTGCCCCTCCTGCAGAATATCAGTCTGTTCCTGATGGTTCCTGGAGGAGCGGCTTCTGTGCTGCCCTCCTGGACACCAAGCTTGCTCCAGGATCTCCTCGCAGTGTCACAGTGGTTGGAGATGACTTCACACACTGTGCTGACATTGCCTGAGCTTGGCGACTGCTGGGAGCCCATCCCCAAGCTGAAACACTTGAGAGGACGCTTCTGGTGCGAGTGCGTGGTCTTTTGGGCTCATGGCATGGAGCCGTTTTTGGTAACAATGGAGCCCTCTCTCTTGGATTCTTGATTGATGCGATAGCTGGGTGACGGTTGAATCTTCTCGCTGCGGAACTCTTCCCGTTCGGCCATGTTTGTGCAGTGCATGATGGACTGCTAGGGTTTCTTTAGAGATACCAGTGGTTAACGAGAAGAGAAAACAATGATGCCTAAAAGCCCAGCCCTCCTTGTAAAGTGTCCAGGGGTGCGATTGTACAATAATTCCGGACAGATTGTTCCTCCAGCCCTGTCCCCATCAGGCCCCCGCCACCTGATGTTTATGGAGACATCACTGACACATGTTACCTGCATCCTATGATACTTGCCCAGTGGTGATGTGTTATTTAACACATGAAACATTGTCCCCAGCCCTGCCCCATCAGCCCCCGCACCTGTGTAATGGGACAATCACTGACACCTGTTCCCTGACCCTATTATACATGCCCCCAGTGGTGTTGTATGTACTTCACACATGACACATTGTCCCCCAGCCCTGTCACCATCAGCCCCTGCAACCGTGTTACGTGGAGACATCATGACACATGTTAACCTGACTCCTATAGATGCCCAGTGGTGATTGTTACTTACACATGACACATGTGCCCCCAGCACCTGTCCCCAAGCCCACCGACCTGGTTACTGGGAGAATCACTGACACCATGTACTGCTCCTATTATACTGCCCAGTGGTGATTGTTACTTACACATGACACATTGTACCCAGCCCGGTCAATCAGCCACCGCACTGTGTGTACTGGAGAAATCACGACACCTGTTACCTGCTCCTATTATATGCCCGTGGTGATTGTTACTTACACATGGACACATTCCCAGCCCTGTCCCTCATCAGCCCCCCGACACTGTGATTACTGGAGACACATCACTAACACCATGTTACCTGCTCCTATTATACAGCCCAGTAGTGATTGTTACTTACACATGACACATTGTCCCCAGCCTGTCCCCATCAGCACCCGCCACCTGTTGTGTATGGAGACATCACTGGACACCATGTTACCTGCTCCTATTATATGACCAGTGGGATGTGAACTACACAGACACATGGGCAGATTTATTCAAGCAGTCTGAAAGTCCAGAATATTTCAGTTGCCCTGGCAATCCAATCAACGCTCAGCTTCATTTCACCAGTGCTCATGAAATTTTAAAGGGGAGACTCAGAGTGGTTGCCATGGGCAATTGGAAATAATTCTGCTTTCAGACTGCTTGATAAAATTGCCCCATTGTTCCCCAGCCCTGTCCCATCAGCCCCAGCACCTGTTGTTTACTGGAGAACATCACTGACCCCAGGTTACCCTACTATTATTATGCCCAGGCGTGGTGATTGTTACTACCCAAGAACATTGTCCCCAGCCCTGTCACCCATCAGCCCTGCCACCTGTGTACTGGAACATCACTGACACCATGTTATGACTCCTATTATTTTACTGCCCAGTGGGTGATTGTTACTAACACATGAAACATTGTCCATCAGCGGCGTAGTCCCATCAGCCCCCGCACTAGTGGTTACGGAGACATCACTGACCACCAATTGTTACCATGTCTATATATATGCCCAAGTGGTGATTGTACTTACACATGAACACATTTTGTTCCCCAGCCCTGAGTCTCATCAGCCCCCGCACCTGCGTTGTTACTGGAGACATCACTAACACCATGTTACCCTGACGTCCTATTATACTGCCCAGTAGGGTGATTGTTACTGTACACCATGGACTACACTTGTCCCAGCCCGTTCCCCATCCAGACCCCGCATCGCTGTGTTACGGAGAGGCATCGAACTGACACATGTTACCTGCTCCCGCGATATTATACGTGCCCAGTGGTGATTGTTACTTAACACATGACACAATTGTCCCAGCCCTGTCCATCAGCCCCGCACCTGTGCTACGGAGACATCACTTGACACCCATGTTAACCTGCTCCTATTATACTGCCCAGTGGTGTTGTACTTAACAGGACACATTTTGTCACCCAGCCCTTGTCCCATCAGCACCCGCACCTGTGTTTACTGGGGACACTCACGCACCATTGTTACCTCCTGATTATACTGGCCCAGTGGTGATTGTTACTTAACATGACCATTGCCCCAGATTGGTCCCATCAGCCCGCCCGCACATGTGTTACTGGGAGACATCACGACACATGTTCACCTGCTCTATTATAATGACACCAGTGGTGATTGTTACTTACACATGACCATTGTCCCCGCACCTGTGTCCCCATCAGCCCACCCCACTGTGTTGACTGGTCGAGGACATCACTGGACACAAGGTTACCTGCTCCTCGATTATAGTGCCCCAACAGTGGTTGATGTGTACTTACAATGAACATTGTCCCCAGACCCGTGTCCGATCAGCCACCCGCACCTTTAGATATGACCTGTGACAACTGACAATTTACTGATCTATTATACTCGCCCAGTGGGTGTTGCTTACTTACACATGACAGATGGTCCCCAAAGCCATGTCACCATCAGCCCCCGCCACACCTGTGTTACTGCGAGAAATCACTGAGACCCATGTTACATGCATCCCTATTTACTGCCCAGTGGTGATTGTTTACTGATACACATGACACATTGTCCCCAGCCCTGTCCCCCATCAGCCCCCGCACCTTGTGTTACTGGGAGGACACATTCAACGACACCATGTTACTGCTCCTATATAACTGCCCAGTGGTGATTGTTACTTAACACATGACACTTGTCCAGCCTATGTCCCCATCAGCCCTCTGCACCTGTTTACTGGAGACATCACTGACAACACATGTTACCTGCTTTATATACTGCCCAGTGGTGATATCGTTACTTACACATGACAGATTGTCCCCAGCCCGTCCCCACAGACCCTGCAACCTGTGGTACGGAGCGACATACTAGACACCATGTTAACCTGCTATCACATTATATGCCCAGTGGTGATGTACTTACAACATGACAGATATCGTCCCCAGCCATGTACCATCAGCCCCCGACCTGTGTTACTGGAGAACATCACTGACACCAATGTACTGCTTATTATATGCCCAGTGGTGATTGTCTTAACAATGAACATGTCCCCAGCCCGGTCCCACATCAAGCCCCAGCAACTGTGTTATGGACGACATACAGCTGACACATGTTAACCTGCTCCATATTAGTACTGCCCAGTGGTGATTGTTACTTACACATGAACATTGTCCCAAGCCCTTGTCCCAATCGCCCCGCACATGTGTTACTGGGGGACAAATTGTCCCACTGACACCATGTATCCTGCTACCTATTATATAATGCCCAGGGGTGCATTTTACTACACATGACACATTTCCCCAGCCTGTCCTTCATCAGCACCCCGGACCTGTGTTCTGGAAGACATCAGTGACACCATGTCATACAATGTCCTATTATATGTGACCCAGTGGTGATCTTTGTTACTTACACGACACATTGTCCCCCAGCACTGTCCCCCCAATCACCCCCGCACCTGTGTTATGGAGACATCACTGACACCATGTGTACCTCCTATTATACGGCACCAGTGTCCCAGGGTGGGATTGGTTACTTAAAGGACACATTGTGCCCCAGCCCTGTCCGCACCAGCCCCCCGCACCCTGTGTTAGCTGGAGACATCACTGACACATGTTACCTGGCTCACTATTATCTGCCCAGTGGTGATTGTTACTTACACTGACACCCATTGTCCACCCACGCCCTGTCCCCAATCAGCCCTCGCACCTTGTGTTAGGAGACATACACTGACACCATTGTTACCTGCTCACTATTTATAGCCCAGTGAGTGATTTTGTACCTTACACATGACAACATTGTCCCCAGCACCTGTCCCCCATCAGCCCCGCACTGTTTGTTACTGGAGACCTCACGGACACCATGTACCTGCTCTATTTACTGCCAGTGGGTGTTGGTACTTAAATGACACTTGGTCCCCAAGCCTGTACCCATTCAGCCCCCGCACCTGTGTTACTTGGGAGACAATCACTTGACACATGTTACCTGCTTACTCTTATTTAACAGCAGTGGTGATGGTAGTACACATGAAACACTTGTCCCCAGCCCTGTCCTCATCAGCCCCGCACCTGTGTTACTGGAGACATCACTGCACACCATGTTACTATCGCTCCTGATATACTGCCCAGTGGTGATTGTTACTTACCACCATGACAATGTGTCCCAGCCCTGTCCCCATCAGCCCCCCAGCACCTGTGTTTATGGAGACATCAACTGGAACCACATGTTACCTGCCTCCTATTATGATGCCAGTGGTGATTGTTACTTACAATGACACTTGTCACCCAGCCTGTTCCTCACCAGCCACGCACTGCTTGTTACTGGAGACATCACTGACACAACATGTCTACCTTGCTCATATTATACTGCCCAGTGGTCGTGGATTCGGTACTTAGCACTATGACAATTGTCCCCCAGCCTGTCCTCATCAGCCCCGCACCTGTGTTACTGGAGACATCACGACACCATGTTACCTTGCTCCTATTATATGCCCAGTAGTGATTGTTACTTACAATGACACATAGCCCCAGCCCCTGTCCTCATCAGCCCCACGCACGGGTTATGGAGACCTCACTGACACCATTGTTACCTGACTCCTATATCTGCCACCAGTGGTGCATTGTTACCTTGACACATTACACATGTTCCCCAGCCCTGTCCCCATCGCCCCGGCACCTGGTTACTGGAGACATCTGGACACCATGTTACCTGCTCCTATTATACTGCACCCAGTGGTGATTGTTACGTCACACATGGCACACATGTCCCCAGACCTTGTCACCATCCAGCACCACGCACCTGTGTTACTGGAGACCTCCACTGACACCAGTTACCTGCTCCTAATGTATTACTGCCCGTGGTGATTTGTTATTACACATGCACATTGTCCCCAGACCCTGTCCTCATCAGCCCCACACGACTAGTGTTAATGGAGGGACCTCACTGACACCATGTACATGCCCTCCTATAACTGCCTGCCAGTGTGATTGTACTAACAAATGACACATTGTCCCCAGCCCGTCCCCATCAGCCCCGACACCTGTGTTACTGGAGAAATCACTGACACCATGTTACCATGCTCCTATTATACTGCCCAGAGTGGTGAGGTGTTACATCACATGGACACTTGTCCCAGCCCTGTATCCCCAATCAGCCCCGCACACCTGTGTTACAGGCAGACATCACTGACACATGTTACCTGCTCCTATATACTGCCCAGTGGGATTTACTTACACATTGAACACATTGTCCCAGCCCGTCCCCATCAAGCACCCCCCGCAACCTGTGTTACTGGAGACATCACTGCACCATGTTACTGCTACTTTATACTGCCCAGTGAGTGATTGTTACTTACACAAGACAACATTGTCCCACGCCTGTCCCCACCTCAGCCCACGCACCTGTGTTTACTGGAGACATCAATGACACCATGCCGCTGCTCCTATTATACTGCCCAGTGGTTGATTTGTACTTACACATGACACATTGTCCCCAGACCCGTACCCCATCAGGCCCCGCACCTGTGTTACAGGGGACATCACTGACACCAGGTTACCCTGATCCTATTATACTGCCCAGTGGTGATTGTGTACTTAACATGACACATTGTCCCCAGCCCTGTCCCCCATCAGCCCAGCACCATGTTTACGGAGAACATCATGACACACATGTACATGCTCCTAATTATACTGCACCGTGGTGATTGTTACTTTACCATGACACATTGCCCCAGCCCTGTCCCACATCAAGCCCCCCCGACACTGTGTTAATGGGACATCAACTGAACCTATGCGCTGTGCTGCTGCTCCTATATATGCCCAGTGGGTGATTTGTTACTTACAACATGACAATGGTCCACAGCCCTGTCCCATCAAGCCCCCGCACTGTGTTCTGGAGAATCACGAAACCATGGCCTGCTGCTCCGCCAAGGCGCCTGCAATTGGAGGGGCAAATGTGTTTTGGGGAAGAAAAAAAAAAAAGTTCCATTTTTAGCAAATCATGACTTTGTAATGAATTGCTTTAAGCTGATCGCTTCTTATAACATTCTGGAGAATAGGAACTAATTACGCATGATAACAACTGATGCCGGAAGACTTGTAACAATTACCCTTTGTATCAGTCTGACAACTTCTGGCCATGGCTTGTCCACACTCCGGTTAGATGACGATCATATACCACATCCTGTACACATCTGTATAGATGGAACGCTATAGAAACTCCTGTACACTCCTGGATAGAGGGACCGCTATTAACATCGTATATCCTGTAATGACTTCCCCTCCGTATAGATGGACGCTATATACCACTCCTGTACACTCCTGTATAGATGGACGCTATATACCACTCCTGTACACTCCTGTATATAGATGAGCAACGCTATAACTTCCGTATCCTGTATAGATGGACGCTACACCCTTATAGGCCATATATCCTGTACATCCTGTATAGATGGACGCTTATTACCACCACTATGTATAGATGGACGCTATATACCACTCCTGTATACTCCTGTATAGATGGACGCTATATACCACTCCTGTATACTCCTGTATAGATGGACGCTATATACCACTCCTGTATACTCCTGTATAGATGGACGCTATAGACCCCTTCTGAATTCCCATCAGGTCTCGGGGGCTCTAGGGGGGTACGTGCTTTAGTAAGGCCTCTCCTCCGGACTATCTGGGGGCAGGGCAGAGAGAAGAGTATAGAAATCACAACTTTCAGGAAAATCCTCCCGGTACTGGTAACGCGAGCCGCTTCCCCAGCATTTACACATCATCACATCATCATAATTAAAACTCTCACCCTGAATAATGTATGAGCCGACACGATCTCCACAAGTGTTACAGGGTTCTATAACCCACAGGAGTGCTGGAGGCCGTGTGACCCCTGCTATAGAGGGTGATACAATGAAGGCGACATTGCACGATGTACCGAGCTTGTATCTCTACCGCATTGTAACGCTCTGGACCGATTTCCATCCTGTACATGGACTGATTCCCTCCCGCATGTACCTGCTAGGACCTGTAATCTCCCTCCACGCTGTACCGCTCATGGACTCGAATCTCCCTCCACGCCCATGTACCGCCTGGACTGTAATCTCCCCACACGCAAGTAACCGCTCGGACCTGTATCTCCCCTCACGCAATGTACGCGGACCGTCTCTACGGCATGACCCCTGGACCCTGTAATCTCCCCTCCACGCATGTACCCGCATCGGACTGTGAATCTCCCCTCCACGCATGTACCCGACTCGACCTGTAATCTCCCCTCCAAGCCATGTACCGCACTGGACCGGGAATTCCCCCACGCATGTACCCCGCACGTGACCTGTAATCTCCCTCCCGCATTGTACCCGCCAATGAGACCGTAATCTCCCCTCACGCATGTACAAAGCAGTCTGGCTGTTATACTCTCCCCTCCACGACACTGTACCCGCACTGGACCTGTTAATAGACCATCTATCCACGATGTTACCCTGCACTGGACCTGTAAATCTCCCCTCCACATCAGTACCGAACATGGACCCTGCTAATCTCCCCTCCACACATGTACTCGCAGGAACGTATCTCATATAACACACATGTACCGCACGGTAACTGTAATCTTCCCCTTCCACATGAGACCAGCCACGGGACCTTGAAGTCTCCCTCCCACATGTACCCGCATAATTGGACCTGTAATCTCATCTACACACATGTGAATGACCTGATCCTCACACTGGCGCACGACTGTAATCTCCCCTCCACATTACGCTGACCTGATTATTTACCAATCTGCACTGGACCTGTAATCTCCCTCCACGCATGTACCCTGGCTTATCCCCTAGTTGACCCACTGACCTGTAATCTCCCTCCACGCAGGGACCCGCACTGGACCTGTAATCTCCCTCCACGCCAGTACCCGCAACTGGACTTAGTAA
The DNA here is from genome assembly GCA_019512145.1 of Engystomops pustulosus. Classification (NCBI taxonomy): domain Eukaryota; kingdom Metazoa; phylum Chordata; class Amphibia; order Anura; family Leptodactylidae; genus Engystomops; species Engystomops pustulosus. The sequence goes on along the minus strand of WNYA01001341.1, from coordinate 46,367 downwards.
TCTCCCCTCCAACACATGTACCCGCACTTAAGCCCGCACGCAGTCGCATGAACCTCTCAATATCCCCTCACACAATGTACCCGCACTGGACATGTAAATCTTGCCTTCCTTTCCACACATGTACCCCGCATTGGTATTGTGAATCTCCCCTCCACATCATGTACCGCAACTGGACCTTGTAAATCCCAATAGTCCTACACATGGTACCCCACTGGACCCTGTAATCTCCACCCACAGTACCCGCACTGGACCTGTAATCTTCCCCTCCACACATGTTACCCGCACTGGACCTGTAATCTCCCTCCAACATGTTACCCGCATGGACGACTGACATCTCCCCTCACACATGTACCCGCACTGGACCTGTAATTCCCCTCACACATGTACCCGCACTGGACCGTAATCTCCCCTCCACACATTCGTACCGAACTGGGACCTGTAATTCACCTCCACACATTGACCCGACTGGACCTGTAATCTCCCCTCCACACATGTACCTGCATTGGACCTGTAATCTCTCCTCCACACATGTACCGCACTGGACTGTATCTCCCTCCACACATGTGACCAGCACTGGACTGTTAATCTCCCCTCCACCACTACCCCACGGAAGAATCCCCTCAATTACCCCGCATGGACCTGTAATCCATCTAACACATGTACCGATCACTGCGAACCTGTAATCTCATCTAACACAATATGTAACTGCACTGGACTCTGTAATCTCCCCTCCAAACATGTACCTCGCACTGGACCTGTCATTCATCTACACACATGGAAGCCTGCACTGGACTGTAATCTACCCCTCAACACATGGTACCTGCAACGGACCTGTAATCTCAATCTACAACATGGTACCGCACGGGACCTGTAATTCTCCCCCCCACGATGTTATTGCTCGTAATGGCATGTGTGTGTGTATAAATGGTATATAAATATAAAACAACCAGACGGGAGGAGGCGCTGTAAGGGAATTATAAAAGGAATCTCCACACAATCCATCCTGATAACAACAGGGCACATATACTCCCAAGATCGGGCGCACGGGATTGTGGGAACCTCCTCTATGTTGTAATCCATGGCCTCCTTCCTTCTAAAATCAACTTTTTACAATTATTGCATGGAAGTTCAGTATGTATTATATATTAATACCAGGCCCCACCTCTTGCCTGCTGTAGTTTGACAGTGGAGGGGGAGGAAATGCTCTGCACAGTGTAAAGCCTGTGAAAGCTGCCAGCACGGAGGATCGTGAGTACACAAATATAAGAAGATTACATAGGTCACCGGGTCTATTAAGTCATGTACTCTGGTTCATCATGATGGATTTTGATGGTGGATTGTAAGTAACTTGTGTATGAGGGTCCTGGTATCCTCTGCAGGACTAGGTCAAGTGACACGCAGGGCACATCTAACTCTATTGGATTACATGGTTGTCTTGTGGGTTGTCATCGCAGGATACAGCAGGGGGCGGCAGAGCTCTTGCTGGATCACTAGATGCTTGCTGTGTGCTGCTCAGCTCCTAGAGAACAATAACCCCCATCCTCCATCTGTTCTCTCATCATCCTATAGAATGAGGTGGTTTATGGCAGATACTTTGTACATGTCGTGGTCACAATGTCACCGGTTGTGGAAAGATACAATATTGGGCTGTGATCCGGACCCTATTGATGGCTGCAATGACGGGCCGCTTACGTTCTATGCTCTCCCCATCCGCGCAGCCAAACATACATGGACAACCGACGGTTCTGACTCTCCTCTTAGGGTGTGAGTAGAGAAAAGACAATGCCGGAGACGACACAACTTTGAAGTTGACTTTATAATCGCTCATCCTGTTACAATTCATCCAGAAAATAGTCGGATTCCAATGGTTTCATTCGACATCGTTTAATAATGTGCAGAAGTGATTCAGACAGTAAGACTCGAGCAAGAAAGGCAATGTAATCCCACATGAACCCCCACAGTGTACTGGGGGCGAACGCGGCCACGTGATACATGGATCAGGAACACAGAGACATTCAAGCAACAATACATGGGAGGTGTCAGTCAACACCCCGCGCGCCCCCTTACAATGTGGGTCACACAGTGGATACTCATGTACCCCATAGCTGATACCACACAGGGTGGTAAGTGGTGCCAACGCTGTGCAGTCTGGCTATTACAGGATAAGTGACTCTACACATCCCAAAGGCTGGTCATCCAGGAGGGGGGGGGGGTACAGAACCAGCCCGGGGGGGGCCCGGGGACTGGACTGCCAGCGCGATGAAGAGCCCTCACAACGTGTTCTGACTATGGACGATTCCATACACACCAGCTGGAATCCCAGAAAACCTGAAAGTCATACAATAAAGCATACGCGGCTGGAACAGGGAGGTCCAGAATACAAAAATAGATCTTTTTTTGTTGTTTTTGTATTTTTTTTAAACTTTGCTGATACAATACAATTTTTAATCCTTTCTATATTTTTTTTTACAATTTTTTTTGTTTTACTTTTGTAATACACTTTAAATTTTACATAATATCACAAGAAGGACACATGAAAACTCATTGCTGGTGATCCCCAGAGCGCTCTGAATGGGAACCCCCAAGTCCTGCAGCATCTCAAAATTGATGCAGTATGGCAGAGCCGGGGGTCCTTGCCTGGTCCATGTAGGGCTGAGTTGTTCTCTGGGAATCCAATGGGCGTAGTGATGCCATGCTATCAGATGTAGAGGCCTGAGTGTTGAAGTTGTCCTCTGCTTGTGACGTCCAGATTGTAGGCTGAGTGTGCATGTCCTTGCTGGCGGACTGCTCCAGATAGGTGAGTTGGCGGTGCCTAGTGTGGCATGTCTTAGGCGCTGAGTTGCTGAGACAGACGTAGCCAAGAATGTATGGGCTCAGAGGTGCTCTGGTGTGTGTCCTCTGATGGGACGTACAGATTGTAGGGTTTTGAAGTGTGCGTGTCCTCTGCTGGGACGTCCAGATGTAGGTTTTGAGTGGAGTGTGTTGTGTACTATTGTTGGGACGTCCAGTTGATGTAGCGGTTGAGTGTGGTGGTCTTGCTGGCACTTGCCAGATGCAGGGTTGAGTGATGGGGCGTGTCCGTCTGCTGGGACTTCAGATGTAGGGCTGAAGGAAGTGGTGCGTGTCCTATGCTGGATGTCAATTGAGTTGGTAAGGCTGAGACAGGTGACATGATGGCGGGTTGTGTGTTGCCGAGCTGATGGCGGGTTGTGTGTTGCAGAGCTGATGGCGGGTTGTGTGTTGCCGAGCTGATGGCGGGTTGTGTGTTGCCGAGCTGATGGCGGGTTGTGTGTTGCCGAGCTGATGGCGGGTTGTGTGTTGCCGAGCTGATGGCGGGTTGTGTGTTGCCGAGCTGATGGCGGGTTGTGTGTTGCAGAGCTGATGGCGGGTTGTGTGTTGCCGAGCTGATGGCGGGTTGTGTGTTGCCGAGCTGATGGTGGGTTGTGTGTTGCCGAGCTGATGGCGGGTTGTGTGTTGCTGGCCTCGCCAAACATTGTTATCAATTAATGTAAGTGTCATGTATTTCCTGAGCTCTAGATGGCGCTGTTCTCACACGGCCATAGATTCCCAGCCTATAGGAACCCTCCTATATGGGGGTCATCTGCATATATTCTATAGAGATGAATTCCAGACAGCCATATCACTTGGCATCCAGCTTTCCCATTCTTTGACAGTTTGCAATACATATTCAAACCTATATGACCTATGCCCCCACACCCAACTCCACAGAGACACCACTTACCCGTTTCCCTACACCCGACGAATCTCATGAGAGGATCAGGCACACATCATCTTACATCTGGACATCCCCGCAGAGTTACACAGCAACCTCAATCCCTACATCTGGAAGTCCCAGCAGAGGACACGCCCCTCAACCCTGCATCTGAAGTCCAGCAAGGAGACCACGCACACGTCAACCGCTACATCAACTGGACGTCCACAACAATCAGAAAAGACACACCAGCAACTCAACCTACAAATCTGGACATCCCAGCAGAGGACACGCACACTTCAAACCCTACATCTTGACGTGCCCATCAAGGACACGCACACTCAGAGCCCTACCTCTGACGTCCCAGCAGAGTACATTCACCTCCTGGGCCCTACGTCTGTACATCCCAGCAAGGACATTCCACGCGCCCTACATCTGGACATCCCACAGAGGACACCGCCAACTCACCTTACCATCTGGAGCGTCCCCAGCAAGGACATGCACACTGCAGCCTACATCTGGACGTCCCAGCAGAGGGACACTTCACACTCAGGCCCTACATCTGTACGTCCACGCAGATTCGATCACGCACACCCGCTCTGTCATACTGCTATTCAATTTTGAGTAATGCTGCATGAGCTTGGGGGTTCATTCAAGCGCTCTGGGAGCACCGCAGTGAGTTTTCATGTGTCTTCGTGTAATATTAATTTAAAATTTTACAAGTTTTACAGCAGGTAAAAACAAAAAAAATTGTAAAAAAAAAATATAGAAAGATTAAAATTATTGGTATCAGCACAAGTTTAAAAAAATACAACAAAACAAACAAAAAAAGAGACGGTATTTTTGTATTCGGGACCTGTTTTCCACCGCTGTAGTCGTTTAATTGTATGACTTTCAGGTGTTCTGGATTCCAGCTGTTGTATGGAGCGTCCATAGTCAGCCAGCTGTTGTGAGGGCCGCTCATGCCTGCTCGGTCAGTCCAGTCTCCGCGGCCCAGCCCCCGTGCTGGTTCGTACCCCCCCCCTCCTGGATACCATCCTTTTGGGTGTGTAGATGTCACTTATCCTGTAATAGTCAGGACTGGCCACATGGTGGCAGCACTTACCACTGTGTGTATCAGGCTATGGGGGTACAGGATGTATCCATGTGTGACCCACATTGTAAGGGGGCGCCGGGGTGTGACTGGACACCTCCATGTATTGTGCTGGAATGTCTCTGGTTCTGATCCATGTATCACGGGCCGCGGTCCCCCCAGTACACTGTGTTCATGTGATTATTGCCTTTCTGCTCGGTCTTACTGTGAATCACTTCTGCACATGTTATTAACGTCAGAATGAAAAACATTGGAAAATCCGACTATTTTCTGGATGAATTGTAACAGGATGGACCATATAGCAAGTCAACTTCAAAAGTGTGTCGCTCCGGTCATGTCTTTCTTTCTCACTCAACCCTAAGAGGAGAGTCAGAACCGTTGGTTCCAGTATGTTCTCTGCGCGGATGGTGGAGAGCAGAGAACGACAGCGGGCTTCATTGCAGCCATCATTGGGTCCGGATCACGCCCACATATGTATCTGTCCACACCGGTGACATGTGACCAGTGCCATGTACAAGTTCTGCATAACCACTCTCATTCTACATGGATGATGAGAAACATGAGAGTATGATGGGGGTTTTTTCTCTTAGAGCTGAGCAGCACACAGCAAGCATCTAGTGATCCAGCAAGAGCTCTGCCGCCCCCTGCTGGATACATGCAGGGATGACACCCACAATACAGACCATGTAATCCATATAGAGTAGATGTGGCCCTGCTGTGCCTGACCTAGTGACCTGCAGAGGGATACGGGACCCTAATACACAAGTTACATTACATCCACCATCAAAATCCATCATGATAAACCAGAGACATGACTTATAGACCCGGGTACCATGTGTAATCTTCTTATATTTGTGTACCTCAGATCCCTCGTGCTGCAGCTTTCAACTGTTACCTGTGGCAGAGCATTTCCTCCCCCTCACTGTCAAAACTACAGCAGGCAAAGGGTGGGGCTCTGGTAATAAATATAAGTAAATACATGACTGCACATTAGCATAATTGTAAAAGTTGATTTTAGAAGGAAGGAGGCCATGGATTACAAATAAGAAGATTCCCACAATCCCGGCGCCCGGATCTGGGAGTAATGTCCCTGGTTTATCAGGATGGATTGTGATGGGAGATTTCCTTTTATAAATTCCTTACAGCGCTCCTCGTCTGGTTGTTCTTATATTTATATACCATTTATACACACAAACCACATGCCATTACGGTAGCTGAACCATCGTGGGGGGGAGAATTACAGGTCCCAGTGCAGGTACTGTGTGTAGATTAGATTACAGGTCCGTTGCAGGTACACTGTGTGTGAGGGGAGTATACAGTCCAGTCAGTGCTTACATTGTGTAGATGGATTACAGGTCCAGTGCAGGTACATGTGTGGAGGGGAGATTACAGGTCCGTGCAGTTACATTTTTAGATGAGATTACAGTGTTCCAGTGTCCGGTACAGTGTGTTAGATGGATTACAGGTCCCTGCGGGTATCTTTGTGATGAGGGAATTAACTGGTCCAGTGCGGGTACCGTGTGGTGGAGGGGAGATTACATGTCCAGTGCGGTACATGTTGTGGAGGAGATGACATGTCCTGGCGTGTACATGTGTGGAGGGGAGATTTAACAGGTCCAGGTGCGGTACAATGTGTGGAGGGGTAGATTACAGGTCCAGTTGCGGGTACATGTGTGGAGTGATTACATGGTCCAGTCGGGTACAGTTGGAGGGGAGAATTACGGTCCAGTGCGGGTACTGTGTGGAGGGGCTCGTGTCGTAGGGAGAAGTCATGCGTTACATGGTGAGTCAGTCCCAGGTTCGGGCGGGAGGATACCATCGTGCTCTGTGAGGGGAGACTTCATACAAGGTCCATGCGGGTACATGTTGGAGGGGGAGATTACAGTCCAAGTTGCGGGTACATGTGTGGAGGGGAGATTACAGGTCCAGTGCGTGTACTGTGTGGTAGGAGAATTACAGGTCCAGTGCGGGTACCATTGTCGACTGGAGATTACTTAATCATGGGACCTGCGTGAGGAGATTACAGGTCCAGTGCGGGTACATGAGTAGGGAGATTCTACAATAAGTCCAGATGCGCGGTACAGAGATCCTTGGAGGAAGGAGATTACAGTAGTCGGCAGTGTTGTAAAAGAGCAGGTGACGGTATGCGTGGGGGAGCTTACAGGTCCAGTGCGGGTACATTCTGTGGAGGGGAGATTACAGGCCAGTTGGTACATGGTGGTAGTGAGATTACAGGTCCAATTGCGGTCCAGCGTGGAGGGAGACTTACAAAGTCCGTGCGGTCATGCTGGAAGGGGAGATTACAGGTCCAGGTGCAGGTAACTTGGTGTAATGATGAGATTCAGTTCCATGCGGGTACATGTGTGGAGGGGAGATTACAGGGTCCGTGCGGTCATGTGTGGAGGGGAGATACAGGTCCATTGCGGTACATGTGTGAGATGAGATTACAGTCCACATGGCGGGTTAACAAGTGGGGAGGGGAGATTCCGGTCCCAGGGCTGGCGTACATTCGTGTAGGGAGATTACAGTTCCCATCGGTACATTTTATGAGACGTTGTGCAGATGGTGGAGGATTACAGGTCCAGTTGCTGGGTACCATGCGTGGGGGAATTTACACCGGTCCAGTGCGTGGTAACATGCTGGATGAGATTCTATTCAGGTCAGTGCGGGTCACATGCTGGAGGGGAGATTACCTCAACATCGTCCTCGGGTACATGCGTGGAGGGGAGATTACGGTCTCCAAGTGCGGGTACATGCGTGGAGCGGAGATTACAGGTCCAGAGCGGGGTATCATGCGTGAGGGGAGATTCAGGTCCAGCGGTACTTCGTGAGGGGAGATTACAGTCGCCAGACGGGTACATGCGTGGCAGGGGAGATTACAGGTCCTGAGCGGTACATGCGTGGAGGGGAGATTTACAAGGTCCCAGGCTGAGGTACATTGCGGGAGGGGAGATACAGGTCCAGAGCGTTACATTGTGGGGTAGTTAGGAGATTACAGGGGCTAGGATCCAGCGAGCGGTACACTGAGTTCAGGCCATGGGGTACAGCTGGTAGGGAGATTACGAAAGAATCATCGGGATCACTCGTGCAATGTCCCTTCATGTATCAGCCTTATAGCAGGGGTCACACTGGCTCCAGCACTCTGTGGGTTAATAGGACCCTGTACACATTGTGGAGATCGTGTCGGCTCATACATTATTCAGGGTGAAGAGTTTAATGTATGATGATGGATGATGTGTAATATGAGGGGAAGCGGCTCGTGTTACCAGGACCGGGAGGATTTTCCTGGAAAGTTGTGATTTCTATAAACTTCTCTCTGCCCCCAGAATGTCCGGAGGGAGAGGCCTGTACTAGCACGTACCCCCAGAGACCCCCGGAGACACTGCATGGGATTCAGAAGGGGTATATAGTGTCCATCTATACAGGAGTGTACAGGAGTGGTATATAGCGTCCATCTATACAGGAGTGTACAGGAGTGGTATATAGCGTCCATCTATACAGGAGTGTACAGGAGTGGTATATAGCGTCCTCTTACATAGTGGTGGTAATATGCCGTCCTCTATACAGGATTTACAGGATGGTATATTAGCGTCCATCTATAACAGAGGGGTAGCGTGCTATAAGATACTGAGTATACAGGAGTGGTATATAGCGTCCATCTATACAGGAGTGTACAGGAGTGGTATATAGCGTCCATCTATACAGGAGTGGTATATACGTCCATCTATACAGGAGTATACAGGAGTGGTATATAGCGTCCATCTATACAGGAGTGTACAGGAGTGGTATATATGCGTTCCATCTATGACAGGTGTACAGGATTGGTATAATGCGTCTCTATCACCGGAGTTGGTGGTACAAGCCATGGCCAGAATTGTGCAGAACTGATACAAAGGGTAATTGTTACAATCTCCGGCAATCATGTGTTATATGCGTAATTAGTCATATTCTCCAAATGTTATAAGAGCGATCAGCTTATAAGCAATTCATTACAAAGTCATGATTTGCTATAAAAGGAACTTTTGTTTTTTTCTCCCCCAAAACACATTCCCCTCCAATTGCAGCCCTTGGCGGAGCAGCGGCCATGGTTTCGTGAATTGTCTCCAGTAACCAGGTGCGGGGGCTTGAATGGGGACAGGGCTGTGACCAATTTGTCATGTGTAAGTAACCAAATCACCCACTGGGCAGTATAATGGAGCAGCAGCAATCAGGGCCATTTGGTCAGATGTCCCATTAACACATGGGGGCGGGGGCTGATGGGGACAGGGCGTGGGGCAATGTGTCATGGTAAGTAACATCACCACTGGTGCAGTATAATGGACGTAGTAACTGTGTCAGTGATGTCTCCATAAACAGGTGCTGGGGCTGATGGGGGACAGGGCTGGGACATGTGTCATGTGTAAAGTAACCAATACCACTGGGCCAGTATAATAGGATCAGGTAACTGGTGTCAGTGATGTCTCCTGTAACACAGGTGCGGGGGCCTGATGGTGACAGGTGCTGGGACAATGTGTCATGTGTAAGTACAATCAACCACTGGGCTAGTATAATAGGAGCAGCGGCCATGTGTCATGATGTCTCCAGTAAACACAGGTGCGGGGCTGATGGGGACAGGGCTGGGGACAATGGTCTTGTGTAAGGTACAATCACCAAACTGGGCAGTATAATAGAGCAGGTAACAGTGTGTCAGTGCATGTCTCCGTAACACAGGTTGCGGGGCTGATGGGACCGGGCTGGGCAATGTGTTCAAGGTGTAGTAAAATCACCACTGGGCAGTATATAGGAGCAGGTAACAGTTGTGCAGTGAATGTCTGCCTTAACCAGGTGCGGGTGGCTATGGGGAAAGGGCTGGGACAAGTGTCCATGTGAGTAACATCAACCACTTGGGCAAGTATAATAGGAGCAGGTAACAATGGTGTCAGTGATATGTCTCCAGAACACAGGTGCGGGGCTGATGGGGACTGGGCTGGGGACAATGTGTCATTTGTTAGTACAATCACACTGTGGCAGTATATAGGAGGGCAGGTACATGGTGTCAGTGAGGTCTCCTCCAGTCAACACAGTGTTCGGGGCTGATGAGGGACGGGCTGGGACAATGTGTCATGTGTAATTAACAAATCCCACTGGGCAGTAATACATAGGAGCAGTAACTGTGTGTCAGTGAGGTCTCCAGTAACACAGGTTGCGGTGTGCTGATGGGGACAAGTGCTGGGGACAATGTGGCTCATGTGTACGTAACAATCACCACTGGGCTGCAGTATAATATGAGCAGGTAACATGGTGTCAGTATTGTCTCCAGTAACCACAGGTTGCATGGCTGATGGGGACAGGGCTGGGGAACATGTGTCAATGTGTCAGGTAACAATCACCACTGGGGCAGGATATAGGAGTCAGGTAACATGGTGTCAGTGAGTCTCCAGTAACCACAGGTGCGGGGCTGATGAGGACAGGGCTGTGGAATGTGTCATGTGTAAGTAACAATCATACTGGGCATATAATAGGAGCAGGTAACATGGTGTCAGTGATGTCTCCAGTACACAGGTGCAGGGGCTGATGAGGACGGCTGGGGACAATGTGTCATAGTCCGTAAGTTACCGCAAATCACGACCACTGGGCAGTATAATATGAGCAAGGTAACATGGTTGTTCAGTGATGTCTCCAGTAACAACAGTTGCTGGGCTGGTGAGGACATGGCTGGGACAATGTGTCATTGTGTAAGTAACAATCACCACTGGCATATAATAGGAGCAGGTAACATTGGGTGCATGTGATGTCTCCATAACACAGGTGCGGGGGGCTGATTGGGGAACAGGCTTGTGGACCATTGTCATGTGGTAGTAACAATCACCACTGGGCCAGTATAATCCAGGAGCCATGTAACATGGTGTCAGTGATGTCTCCAGTAACACAGGTTGCGGGGGCTGATGAGAGCAGGGCTGGGGACAAGTTTCATGTGTCGTAAACATCACCACTGCTGTATAAGAAGTAGCAGGTAACATGGTGTCAGTGATATGTCTCCAAGTAACACAGGTGCGGGGGCTGATGGGTACAGGCTGGGCCAATGTGTCATTTAAGTACCAACACCCACTGGCAGTATAATAAGCAGGTTACATGGTGTCCGTGAGTCTCCAGTAACAAACAGTGCGGGGGCTGATGGGGACCGTGGCTGGGGACAATTGTGTCATGTGTAAGGTAACCAAAATCACCAACTGGAGCTATAACTAGTGAGCAGGTAACACATGGTGTCAGTTGATTCTCCTAACACACGGTGCGAGGGCTGATGGGACAGGGCGTGGGGACATGGTGTCATGTGTAAGTAACATTCACCACTGGGCAGAGTAATCAGGAGCCGGTAACATGTGTCAGTGATGTCCTCCATAACACAGGGTGCGGGCGGGCGGTGCAGGACAGGGCTGGGGCACAATGTGTCTATTTAAGTAACCAATCCCACTGGCACTGGCATAATAGAGCGGTAACCATGGTTCAGTGATGTCCCATAACACAGGTGCGGGGGCTGATTGGGAGGACAGTGGCTGGGGGACAATGTGTCACGTGTAAGTAACAAACAACCACTGGGCCATGTATAATAGGACAGTATGCATGGTGTCATGATGTCTTCCAGTAACACAGGTCCGGGGTGTGCTGATGAAGGACAGGGCTGGGGACAAGTGTCTGTGTAGGTAAAAGCACCCTGGGCATTAATAATAGGTAGCAGAGTACATCGGTGTCAGGTGGATTGTGTCCCCCCAGTAACACATTGCGGGCGCTGATTGGGACAGGGCTTGGGACAATGTTCATGTGTAAGTAACAATCACCACTGGGCAGTATAAATATAGGATGCAGGTAACATGTGTCTGTATGTCGTCCATGTAACACAGGTTGCTGGGGTCTTGATGGGGACGGGCTGGGGACATGTTCATTGGTTAAGAACATCACCACTGGGGCAGTATAATATCAGGCATCACATTGTGTCAGTATTTCTCCAGTAACCAGGTGGCGGGGCTGATGTGGACATGGCTGGGGGACAATCTGTCATGTTGTAAGTCACATCACCACTAGGGCAGTATAATAGTGGACAGGTAACATTGGTGTCATAGTATGTCCGTCCGTTCCACAGGTTGCAGGGCTTGAGTGGGGACGGGCTGGGGACAATCTGTCATGTGTAAGTAACGAATCACCACTGGGGCAGTATACATAGGCGAGGTAACATGTTGGTCAGTGATGTCTCCAGTAACACGGTGCAGGGGCTGATGGGGACAGGCTGGCAATGTGTCATGTGTCAAGTAACAATCACCACTGGGCATGTATATAGGAGCAGTAACATGGTGTCGTGAATGTCGTCCCAGTAACACCGGTTCGGGGGCTGAATGGGGACAGGGCCTGGGGACAATGTGTCATGTGTTCAGTAAACAATCACCACTGGGCAGTAAACCTAGGATGCATGTAACATGGTCGTCAGTGATTTCTCGCAGTAACACAGGTGGCGGGGGCTGATGGGGACATGGGCTTGGGGACACATCTGTCATTTGTAAGTAAGCAATCACCTACTGGGCAGTATCAATAAGGACAGTAACAGTTTTGTCAGATGTCTCCCGTAACAACAGGTGCGGGGCTGATGCTGGACACGAGGTCTGGGGACAATGTTCATGTTGTAAGTACAATCAACCACTGGGGCATATAATACGGGAGCAGTAACCTTGTGTCAGTGATGTCCTCCAGTCAACACATGGTCGGTCGGGTGCTGATGGGGACTAGGGCTGGGGGACAATGGGTCATGTGTAAGTACAATCACCACTGGTGCATGTATAATAGGGCAGGTGGTAACATGTGTCGTGATGTCTCCAGTAACCAGGTGCGGGTCGGGCTGATGGGACAAGCTGGTGGACATGGTCATGGTGTAAGTAACAATCACCACTGGGCCAGTATAATCAGCAGCGTAACATGGTGCAGTGAGTGTCCCCAGTAAAGCACAGGTGCGGGGTGCTGATGGGACAAGGCTGGGGACAAATGTTCCTGTGTAAGTACAATCACCACTGGGCAAGATATAGGAGCAGTGTAACAGGGTGTCAGTGGATGTCTCCGTACACAGGTGCGGGGGCTGATGGGACAGGGCGTGGGACAATTGTGTCATGTTTAAGTAACTCACCACTGGCAGATATAATATCGGTGCAGGTAACATGTGTCAGTTCGATGCTCTCCATTACACAGTCGGCGGGGTCTGGATGGGGAACCGGGCTGGGACAGTGTGTCATGGTGTAACCGTACAATCACCTACTGGGGCAGTATAATAGGATCAGCGGTAACATGGTGTTAGTGATGTCTCCGTAACAACACAGCGGTGCGGGGGGCTGAGGAAGCAGGCTGGGGAAACAAAATGTGTTCATGTGTAACGTACAATCACCACTTGGGCAGTATAATAGTGACAGGTAACAATTGGTCAGTGATGTCTCCTAACACAGCTGTGCGGGGTCGCTGTATGGGAGACAGAAGCCCTGGACAATGTTGTCATGTGGTAAGTAACAATCACACACTGGGCAGTAATAATAGGGTCAGGTAACATGGTGTCAGTGATTTCTCAGTACACAGGTGCAGGGGCTGATGGTGACAGGGCTGGGGACAATGTTCTTGTAGTAACATCACCACGGTGGGCATAATAAATAGTGTCGGTAACCTGGGTCAGTGAGGTTCTCCAGTAAACAACAGTGCTGGGGCTGATGGGACGGGCTGGTGACAATGGGGGCATATTTATCAAGCAGTCTGAAAGTCCAGAATTATTTCCATTGCCCCATGGCAACCATCTGAGCTCCCCTTTAAATTAGTCATGACACTGGGTGAAATGAAGCTGAGGCTTGAGTTGGATTGCCAGGGCAACTGAAATATTCTGACTTTCAGACTGCCTTGAATAAATCTGCCCAATGTGTCATGTGTAGTTACATCACCACGGTTCAATATAATAGGACAGGTAACATGGTGTCCAGTATGTCTCCAGTACAACAGGTGGCGGGTGCTGATGGGGACAGGGCGGGACAATGTGTCATGTGTAAGTAACAATCACTACTGGGGCGTATAATAGGAGCAGGTAACATGGTGTTAGTGATTGTCTCCAGTAATCACAGTTGTGCGGGGGCTGATGAGGGACAGGGCTGGGAACATGTGTCCATGTGTAAGTACAATCCCACTGGGCATTATAATAAGGAGCAGGTAACAGGTGTCATGATGTCTCCATACACACAGGTGCGGGGGCTGATTGGGACCGGGCTGGGTACAATGTGTCATGTGTAAGTAAAATCACCACTGGGCAGTATCAATCAGGAGCAGTAACATGGTGTCATCGATGTCCTCCAGTAACACAGGTGTCGGGGCTGATTGGGGACAGGCTGGGGGCATGTGTCATGTGTAAGTAACAATCACCACTGGCTCTAATACATAGGAGCAGGTTAACATGGTGTCATGATGTCTCCAGTCAACACCGTTGCAGGGGCTGATGGTGACAGGGCTGGGGGACAATGGTCATGTGAAGTAACACACCCACTGGGGGCAGTATAATAGGAGCAGGGTAAACATGGTGTCAGTGATTTCCTTCCATATAACAGTGCGGGGGGCTGATGGGGCAGGGCTGGTGACAATGTTGTCATGTGTAAATAACCAATCACCACTGGGCAGTATAATAGGATGCAGGTAACATGTTCAGTGATGTCTCCAGTAAACACAGGGTGCGGGGGCTGATGGGGACAGGGCTGGAGGACAATCTGTCCGGATTATGTAACAATCCACCCTGGACACTTTACAAGGAGGGCTGGGTGTCTTGGCATCATTGTTTCTCTTCTCGTAACCATGGGTTATCTCTAAAGAAAACCCTAGCAGTCATCATTGCACTGCACAAACACTGGCCGAACAGGGAGAGTTCGCAGCGAGAAGTATTCACAACTCAGCACCAACTATCGCATCATCAAGGAATCCAAGAGAGAGGGCTCCATTGTTTTACCAAAAGGCTCCCATGCTGAGCCCGAAGACCGCACTCAGCACCAGAAGCGTCTCTCAATGTTCTCAGCTTGGGGATGGGCTCCCAGCAGCGCCAGAGCTCATGCGAATGCAGCACATGTGTGGAGGTCTCTTCTCAACGCACTGTGACACTGCGGAGGAACTCCTGGAGCAAGCCTTGGTGTCCCAGGAGGGCAGCACAGAAGCCGCTCCTCCAGGAACCATAGGACAGACTGATATTCTCAGGAGGTGTCATGGAGTGGACGCTCGAGGACTGGGGGCAGACGGTATTTCTGCAGGTGCAGGGAGCGGACGCTGAGGACTTGGGGACAAGGCATTGGGGCGCATTCTTAACCACTCGTCCATTCGCGATCCAGCGCAACGTTCGGTGCTGTTGGATTCGTGTCTTCGGCAATTCACTAAGGTTAGTTTTTCCGCTGACGGCCACCAGTGTTGCGCTCGCTGAAGTTCCCCGACGGTCCCCGAATGCCGAGCGCCTATACCTCCTGTTGAAGGTAACGCGAGTCCCCGCGGCGACTTTTTTTTAATGCGACGGTTTTTTTTTTCCAAATCCGTCCGGGTTTTTGTCGTTTGGCATCCCCCCCCAATTTCTGTCCGCGGCATGCCGCGCCGATGTGCCACAATCCGATCACGTGCGCCAAAATCCCGGGGGGGGGGATTGGTGTCAAAATTTGGAAATATTGCGGGTAACATGTCGGGAAAAACGTGAATCGGGAACCTCCATGTCTCTGATGAATCCCCTCCCCTCGATCTCCTCCCCAGTATGGGATGAAACAAGGTGAGCAATGCCCCCATCCTGTCTCCTGCACTAGTATAAGCTCCTGCCCATTCCCATGTGGGGGGGGGTGCAAGGGCCCTCTGCAAGGGCTCACCTAAAACACCTCCATGGATAAAGCATGGAGCAGAATGTCCTCCAGGAGCCCGCTCTCCCACCCTCCAGGAGCAGATTTGTGAGTGCAGAGCCTCCTCTCCAGCATGATGGAGCACCGGCCATAAGGGGAGACCTAAATGGCTCCGGGAACAGCACACAAGATCTGGGTCCATGGCCCGGGAACAAACACAGAGATTTCTGGGTCCATGGCTCTCGGGAACAGAACACAGAGATTCTGGTCCATGGCCCTGAACAGAACACCAGAGATTGCTGGTCTCAGGGCCCGGAACCAGAACCACGAGATTCTGGGTCCATGGCTCGTGAACAGTACACAGAGATTCTGGTCCATGGGCCCGGGAACAGAACACAGAGATTCTGTCCCCGCCCGTCGGACAGACAACCAGAGATTCTGGGTCATGGCCCTGGAACTCCCCGGACTCTTTATCCCATTGAGAACTTGTGGTCAATCTCATGAGACGGGGAACAACAAAACCCACACACATTGGGGCCAGATTTACTTACCCGTTGCTCCGTTCGCGATCCCAGCAGTGCGTTCTCTGCTCGGTTGGATTCGGGTCCGCCGTGATTCACTAATTGTTTCCTCCCCGTCCACCAGGGTGTTGGCGCTGCTGTGCTGATTCCCCGGAGGGTCCGCGCTGGAAATGCCCCCTGAAATATTCCTCCGCTATAACTGGTGAAGGATTAGTTAAATGTTCTCGCAAACATACTTTTTGTCTTAAAATGCGGCGGTTTTTTCCCGAATCGTCCGCGTGCATGCCCAGCGCTTGATTAGCGCGGCACACATTCCCGATCGCGTGCGCCAAAATCCGTCGGGCAATTCAGGGATTCGTCGCATCAATCCGGAATATCGTGGTAACCACGTGGGGAAAATGGCGGATCGGGCGAGCCTAGTAAATGCACCCCCACTGTGACAGAATGCGCAGTGATAGTGCGAAGGACAATGGGCCGCGATCATGTCAGGATTGGGTGGTCAGGAGGTGAGTGAGCTGCAGGGGATATTTCAGAGTTTGCCTGAAGAAGGAGAGGGTCCTGCAGATACCTGACTCTCGCTGCAGTAACTCTCTCCTACCTACAATAACACTCTGCTCCCCATATATAGATTGCACTTGTATCTCTTGTATGTGACTAAACATCTGCAAACCAGAGGTTGACCATCATCACGTGACAGAGAGAAGATTGTGTCATTCCTCGCAACTTACTGGGCCATGAGTGTTATCTCCATCTATACAAGGAGTGGTATATAGGGGCACACTTTACTTACCCATCTCCGTCGCGTATACACCCGATGCGGCAATGTCGACGAGGAGTCGTAGCTGCCGACGTTCACCTAAGATAGTGTGCGCCGATATCCTGCATGTGTCGACTTCCCCGCCTCCAGGTCTCCCGGAGTTTCCCTTTTAACTTCCTGGTGTCTGTAGTACATTGGCCGTCGTATAGTCCTGTGGCGGTGAGTTCCTAAAGATCCTGCACACTGCACCGAATCCTGCATGTTCACCTCACACCGCTCAGGTCCCCCCGGGAGGTTCCCTTCTTCTTTCTGGTGTCATGTAGTGGCACTTGTCCTGTGTATAATGCGCGGCGCAGGGCAGTCCTCAGATCCTGCGCTCCGTATTCCTGCATGTGGTCGCTCGCGGCCGCTCAGTCCCCGGTGGTTCCCCTTCTTACTTTTCCTGTCGCATGTATAATACATTGTCCGTGGTATACATGTCGCTGTGCGGTTGGATTCCTAAGATCCTGCACCGTATATCCGCATGGTCGTCCTGTCCCCCTCATGTCACCCGCGTAGTTCACTTGCCCTTCTTCGCTCCTGGTGCCATGTAAGTATGATCATTGTCCGTGCGTATAATCGCGCTGCGTGGAGTCACTAAGATTCTGCACACCCGAAATATTCCTGCATGTGTCATCTTCCCCCGCTCAGGTCCCCCGGAGTTCTCACCTTCTTCTTCTCTGGTGCATCTAAGTGCATTGTCCGTGTAATAAAGTGCGCTGTGCGGGAGTCACTAAGATCCTGCGCCCGATATCCTGGCAAGGTGCTTGTCCTCGCGTCCCCCGCTCGGTCCCGAGTTTCCCCTTTTCTTTCCTGGTGTCATGTAATGCTTGTCCCTGTATAATGGTTCTGTGCGGGGAGTCACTAAGATTCCTGCACCCGATAATCCTGCATATGTCCTTCCCCGCTCAGTCCCCGGAGTTCACCTTCTTCCTCTTCCTGGTGCAGTGTAAGTGCATGTCCGTGTATCAATGTGCTGTGCGGGGAGTCCACTAAGATCCTGCCTCCGATATCCTCTGTGTCACTTCCCCGCTCAGGTCCCAGGAGTCACCTTCTTCTTCCTCGGTGCATGTAAGTGGCTTCCGTTTTTCTGCTCGTAGGGAGGGGTGTAGTCCTGGCCCTGAAATCCTGCTGTTGCTCCGCCTCCGGTGGCCCTCGAGTTGCTCTTCTTCCTCTGCTTAGTTCATGCCGCGGTGATAAATGCTGTCGGGGAGTCCAAGGGGTGCAGGGTTCGCATGTTCGGCAAATTCGCGTCAAAGGTCCCCGAGCACCTTCCTCGTCTTCCGCTGGCGGAAGCAGAAGTGCCAGTGACAATGGCCATAGCTACACGTGAGGCCGTGCGTTGCGGCGACCCGACTCTTCCTGGGGTTGACCCGATGTGCCGTGCATGTTGCCGCTTCCCCGGCTCGGTCCGGCAGCTTTCCAGGTGTGGTTCACTGCTAATGTCATGGTTATTCAATTCGTCCGTTTACAGTCGGATCGCTGTTGCTCATTTGTGGTCTGCTACGTGGGACACGGCTGAGGATCGACACCCATAATCCTGCTGCCGTGTCGATATGCCCCAGCCCGAGTAGTCTTCTTTCTTCTCCTTTCTCGTATGTATCATTTCCTTTATGCTGTCACTATCCACGCTATCCGCCAGTGTCGCTTTCCCTCCCCCCCCTCCTCCCAGTTCTGTTCCCTTTACTTGACTAGTCGGGCATTGTGCATTGTGTATATGCGCTGTGCGGGGAGTCACTAAGATCCTGCCAGCCCGACATATCCTGCATGTTGTCACTTCCCGACTCATGTCCCGGAGTTCACCTCTCTTCTTCCGTGCATTTAAGTGTATGCTCTGTGTATAATGCGCTGTGCGGGTAGTCCACTAAGTCCTGCCCCCGATATCTGCACTGTGTCACTTCCCGCTCAGTCCCCGCGAGTTCACACTCATTTCTTCTTCTGGTCACTGTTAAGTGCAATTGTGCCGTGTATAATGCAGCTGTGCGGGGAGTCCTAAGAGTCCTGTCCCACATATCCCTGCATGTGTCGCTTCCCCGCTCACGGTCCCAGGAGTTACTCTCTTTCCTCTTACTCTTTCCGTCTGTCCCTCTCCTGGTGCTTAGTTGCATTGTCCGTTATTAATGCGCATGTGCGCGGAGTCACAAGATCCTGCTGCCCATAGCCTGCAATGTGTCGCTTCCATCCCCCGCTCAGGTCCCGGAGTTCACACACTTCTTTCTTCCTTGGCATGTAAGTGCATTTCGTACGCTGTGAGGTCCTTAACTCCGATAACTGCTTCGCTCGCCTAGGCCCTTTACCCCTTCTTCGTGCATGAAGTCATCTTAGCCTGTTCCGTGACTACTCCGTCACCACAATCCCATTGTGTGCGCCAAAAACCCGTCGTAAAGTGTCCCATAGTGTCCATCTCCTAGGAGTGGTATATTGGAGGAATTTATATCATGCTATACACTTTTGTGTGTAGACAGCGCTGATAAGGGACCAGGGTCACCGGGAGAGATTGTAAAGCAACAGAACCCACATTGCTCACTGTAATGAGTAATATGACAAAGGAGAATCCTGGGGCCTGGAGATGGGACGTCTGGATGCACAGAATATAATACAATGATTACAGTCTCTTCGTCACGTTTGTCGTTGCCCTCCTGCACTATGACGGGTCGTCACTATTGTATCAGCAGAAGAGAATAAGCTTCTCTCTGCACGGTAAAACAACCCGCCGATTACATCAAACCATACTGAGGTGACCGACTGGTCTGTGCTCAGATGCTGAACACCCCCCAGGATGTAGTGAGCAACGGCGGCCTGTCCCATCAGACAGAACCCAAACATCTCACCACACCCCAGGTACCAGCAAGCCACACAGTCCAGGACAGCTTGTGCTGTAGGAGAGGACAAGACCAGGGGCCATTTCAACATCACGACTGCAAGCACAACCAGGTGGTGGGCAATGTTACACGAGGGTCCTCAACCACCACATGTATATGATAGCAACAGCAGAGGTAGTGTGCAGCCTTTCTTTTGCCGAGCTGATGGGGGGTTGTTGTGTTGCCGAGCTGATGGCGGGTTTTGTGTTGCAGAGCTGATGGCTGGTCGTGTGTTGCCGAGCTGTGGCGGGTTTGTGTGTTGCCGAGCTGATGGCGTTGTGTGTTGCCGAGCTGATGGCGGGTTTGTGTGTTGCCTAGCTGATGGCGGGTTGTGTGTTGCCTAGCTGATGGCGGGTTTGTTTTGTTGCAGAGCTGATGGCGGTGTGTGTTGCCGAGGCTGATGGCGGGTTTGTGTGTTGCAGAGCTGAGGGCCGGGTTTGTGTGTTTTGCCACGAGCTGATGGCGGTTGTGGTGTTGCCGAGCTGATGGCGGGTTGTGTGTTGCCGAGCTGATGGAACCGGGTTGTGTGTGTGCCGAGCTGATGGCGTGTTGTGTTGGTTGCCGAGCTGATATGGCGGGTTTTGTGTTTGGCCGCCTGATGGGGGTGTGTGTGTTGCCGACTGATGCGGGTGTGTTTGCAGAGCTGATGCGGGTTGTGGTGTTGCCTGGCTGATGGCGGTGTTTTGGTGTGTTTCCGAGCTTATGGTGGGGGTTGTGTGTTTGGCTGCCTCCTGACCACCTGAAAGAAGGCGCGAACTTACCATCAGGCTGCGCTCTGCCAGCTTGGAGAGGAAGGTGATGGCAGCGGCCAGGGGGGCGCTAGGGTGCTAAGATAAGACAACTCGAGTTTTTTGACCCGAGGCCAATAAAAAAAAGCCAAGAGCCTAGTGTTTGTCCCCCTCACTGTCCCCATCCCGGGCGGTTGGCAGCAGTGTCAGCCACGTCGTGTCGGCCCAGTTACCCAGTCCGCAGCCCGACTTCCTGCAGTGTCTCAGCTTCCACGATGCCAAAGCCACGTTTCATCATGGCGGCAGAGCACCATCCTTTGTTTGTATATCAGCGATGGTGCAGGCATGCAAATCGGCCAGAAAGGCCGGAAGTAAGGGGGGACCCGGTCGTCCTGGAACTGTGCGGTGCCCCCCGCGATGTCCGTGCTGTGTGGCTCCCTCCTCTTCTCAGGCTGTATCAGCTATGGAGGTGGCTCTCCCCCCAGTGCCCAGTGCCGCTGATAGCCTTCCAAGAGAAAAGGGGGGAGAGACTGTAAATGGGTCCTTTACCCACAACCGGGCCTCGGAGCTTCCCTTAGGAATGTGGTTCGTCTTTCGCTGGAGGGGTCAGGACGCATGCCTCCACCCAGGTCAAGGGTGGTGGAGCTCCTCCTGAAGATGAACTTCAGGGCTAGTGGCATCTCTGCCCGATACATCCCGTACAACTTCCGTATTTGATGTCACTTTGACCCTTGGTCCTTCCTCGAGGGTCTGGCATGCTACTGAGGCCCTGAGGGTGATGAGTTGGATGAGGAGGTCGCGAGGATGGAGGCGAGAAAGTGCCATGTCCTCACCACGTGCCGCCCATTATGAGGTATGAATGAGGATAACAGGATTGCTAAAATAAGGCGCAAGCAGAAAGAAAAACTGCGGCGTACTCTAACGTACCTAAGGAGGCGGAAAACTTCCCTCCTCCTTGTTGGCTTTCCACCGGTCCTCACCCTCGATACAGATCGCCTCTCAGGAAAGAGAGAGCTGAGGGGTGGGGTCCGGAGGTTGCGGTCGGATAGCATGCCTGCCATGGGCGTCGAGTCTCTATCCCTCTGGTGGATCCTGGGTCCCAGAGTGAGACTGACCAGAGTCGGATCAAACGAAGGAGAGGGTGGTCCGGGTGGGTATTAAGGGGACAAGAAGTCTACAACAAATATGGACACCTCAGTCTCTTTAAAGAGAAATTGCCCTAAATCTGAAGGGAAAATGGATCATCTTCAGAAGACAGTCGGGGGAAGGGAATTAGTAAGAAAAGTTTTGCAACCTTTGATTTAGATTTTTTGTTGAAACGGAAAACTCAATTTCTCAGCTTCAATCTTATTTTTGCAGGAGACCAGGCTGCCAGATTTGGTGGCCGTGTTTAAGCTAATGAGGGGTATGGACGACAACTGCCTTCCTATTGGTCTCTTGCGGCCGAGCTCGTATAGCGGGTGGCGGTCCTTTTATCGTAAACACGCGTAGAATGCCGACTAGTTTTGATTTAGAATGGGAGGTGCCTGATCCTGGGATGTCCGCATGAAGGGACAAGAAACTGCGTCTTATTAACCATCTTATGGTCCCCAGTCCAAGGGGAACTGGAAGGTCTCTTTATGCGGATCAAGCCCTAACCTTTTTACTAGTCCTGCCAGGTGGTCTTTGGAGGTGACTTCAATGCTGTCACGAGGTCCCAGGATAGGGGAGGTTCCAGATACAAGCGGACTTATATAGCGTCGTCTCTTTAATACATAGCTAGTGAGGCTCGCCTGGTGGATGTCCACATCCGGCAACAACCCCAGGCCATTCGGGGTTCACCTATTATAGGGGTAAGCTACAGGGTCTAGATAGACAAGGAGGTTTTAATTTAAAGGAGGACGGCCTTTCTCTTTTTCTTCAGGCACAGTTTCTTCTTTTGTTGAGGTGGAGTTCTCCCGACCACGCTGGTTTAATTTGTTTTCCCCTCTGAATGTTCCAGAGACCCACCCCCCCGGATGGACAGGCTCCTGGAAGCTCAATTCGTCTCTCCCTTGAAGAAGCAGAGAGATCAGACAATCGTTTGAGAGGACTTCTTCGAGAGGCCAGTTACCTTTGCTTGGACCTTTGTAGTCATAAGGTCAGAGTGGTTGGGAGATGGCTCAAAAAAGGTGGCGAGATTCTTCTTCCCCGCCAGCTCTCGAGCCTCAGGACCTGGACAGGTGACCTGCCTGTACATGGCCGAGGAGGAAACTCGAGCACCCCTCGCCGGCTCGACGGAGGTAGTCGTGAGGACCATCTCAGAGTGAAATCCTTGCTGACGATGTGTCCCGTACATAGACACACACGTCTCTTGTTTTTTTGAGAACTGTGCAAGATTAAGTGAAAATGATTGCCCCGCGCGCTTTTGATGTCGGGTATGTGTTCGCCGGGTTGTCCTCTGAGCCCACTACTGTACGTTGTTCGTGATCGACCCATTCCTTAGGAGGGTTATCGTGGGCCGTTGTGGGAGTCAGGATGTATCGGGCAGCACCCGGAAGCCACTCTAAGGGTGGTAGAGCGTATGCTAGATGTCAACCGTTTTCGTGTCCTCGGAGGGGAGGCGTCAATGGGTGATGTAGAGGTTGACAGACCGCTAACTCAGAGGCTTCTGGGTCCAAGATAACCGGGATAAGTGGAATAGATCTCTGGCCGCTGGGAGAGGGGGATCCAGGTCTTTGATCTCCGTACACTCTTCCAGGGCCCAGGCCTCTGCCAAAGGTTCTCGGCAATCAAATTTGGCCAGGGGGATTCCCCCATGGCAAAACTGGGACGGTAGCTTAAGATCGCCGCCCAGAAGGTGGACCAGTGGAAGGTTTGTTCTTTGACCCTCAGAAAGGGGTTTTAATCTGATCAAACCTACCTGCTTCGTGCTTGATTTATCTGGGGCGTGTGTGCATGTTTGCCAGAACTCCCTCTGGACCGGGTGTACAGTCTGTTCTTCCACGCTGTTATGGGGGAATAGGCTGACCTTATCAATAGGGAGTTTTACTTACCCGCACGAGGAGACAAGGAGGGTTGTGGATGGTCAACCCTGGTGGTGTTTCCTAGTGAATACCTTTACCCTTTCGTAAGATCCATGTTGCAAACTCTGGAAGAGAGGCTCCTCCTTTGGGTATACTCCTGTAGGGAATGTTTTTTAGAGCTTTCTTTCTTCTTGCTTTTCCAGGAATGGAGACAGGAGGCAAGTGAAAGGACCTCCGTGCACACCGCATGGGCATCTTCCTGGCTTCGCTACCCACCATTTATGATGGCGGGTTGTGTGTTGCCGAGCTGATGGCGGGTTGTGTGTTGCAGAGCTGATGGCGGGTTGTGTGTTGCCGAGCTGATGGCGGGTTGTGTGTTGCCGAGCTGATGACGGGTTGTGTGTTGCCGAGCTGATGGCGGGTTGTGTGTTGCCGAGCTGATGGCGGGTTGTGTGTTGCCGAGCTGATGGCGGGTTGTGTGTTGCTGGCCTCTCTCCTCTCACAAACCAGAGGGACACCATCACGTGACAAGAGAAGATTTGTGTCATTCTCAACAACTTATGGACTGAGGGTTAGTCTCCATCTATACAGGAGTGGTATATAGGGGCACATTTACTTACCCATCCCGTCGCGATCCCCGATGCGGAATGTTCGACGAGGATTCGGAGCTGCCACGATTCACTAAGATAGTGTGCCCGATATCCTGCATGTGTCGCTTCCCCGCTCAGGTCCCGGGTTCCCCTTTTACTTCCTGGTGCATGTAAGTTACATTGTCCGTGATATAATGCGCTGGAGGGGAGTCACTAAGATCCTGCACCCGCTTCATGCATGTGGCACTCCCAGATCAGGTCCCCGGGTTAACCTTCTTCTTCCTGGTGCATGTAAGTGGCATTGCTCCGGTATAATGCGCTGGCGGGGAGTCACTAGTCCTGGCCAGATATCCGGCATGTGTCGCTTCCACGCTAAGGTCCCGGAGATCCCCTTTTACTTCCTGGTGCAGTGTAAGTACATGGTACGTGTTATAAATGCGGCTGTGCGGGGAGTCAATAAGATCCTGCCACCCGTATCCGCTGTGTCACTTCCCCCGCTCAGGTCCACGGCGTTCACTACTTTTCCTGGTGCAGTGTAAGAAATGTCGTGTTAAGGCGCTGGCGGGAGGTCATCAGATCCTGCACCCGATACCTGCATGTGTCACTTCCCCGTCAAGTCCCCGGGTTCCCTTTTCTTCCTGGTGACATGTAAGTGCATTGTCCGTGTATAAGCGCTGTGCGAGGGAGTCACTAAGATCCTGCGCCCGATAGCCTGCATGTGCAGCTTGCCCCGCTCAGGATCCCGGAGTCCCCTTTTACTTCTGGTGCATGTAAGGCATTGTCCGTGTATAATGTGCTGTGCGGGAGGTCACTACTAGCCTGCCACCCGACTATCCTGATATGTGCTTCCCCGCTCAGGGTCCCCGGATTGGTCACTTCTTATTCCCTGGTGATGAAGTGCACTGTCCGTGTATAAATGTGCTGTGCGGGGAGTCAATAAGATCAGCACCCGATATTCATGCATGTTCACTCCCCCGTCAGGTCCCAGGAGTTCACCTTCTCTCCTGGTGATGTAAGTGCATTGCGTGTATAATGCGTGTGCGGAGTCACGACGATCCTGCGCCTAGGAATCCTGCATGTTGTAGCTTCCCCGCTAAGGTCCATGGAGTTCACCTTCTTCTTCCTGGGCCAATGTAAGTGAATTGTCGTGTAAATGTGCGGTGCGGGGAGTCACTAAGAGCTGCACCCGAATCCTGCTGTGTAGCTTCCCCGCTAGGTCCCCGGAGTCACCCTTCTTCTCCCGCTGCATGTACGTGATTGTCCATTTATAATGCACTGTGCGGGGAGTCATAAGATCTGCAACAGATACTACGGATGTGTCGCTTCCCCTCAAGGTCCCTGGAGTTCACCTTTTGAATCCTGGTGCATGTAAGTGCATGTCCGGGTATAATGCGCTGTGCGGGGAGTCATAAAGATCCTGGCACCGAATCCTGCATGTGTCGCTTCCACAATCAGGTACATGGAAGTTCACCTTCTTCTTCCTGGTGCATGTAAGTGCATTTCTGATGTATAATGCGCTGTGGGGGAGTCAATAAGATCCTGCGCCGATATCCTGCATGTGTCACTCCACGCTCAGGTCCCGGAGTTCACCTTCTTCCTGGTGCCATGTAAGTGCATTGCCCGATGTATAATGCCGGGCTGGCGGGAGTCACTAAGTCCTGCCCAGATATCCTGCATGTGTCGATTCCCTGCTAGTCACCGGAGTTCCCTTCGTCTCTGTGAATGTCAGTGCAGTGTCCGTTATAATTGCACTGTGCGGGGAGGCATCTAAGATCTGTGCCCGATATTCCCTGCATGTGCGCTTCACCCGCTCAGGTCCCAGGGAGTTACCTTCTTCTTCCTGGTGCATGTAAGTGCATTGTCCGTGTATAATGCCGCTGTGCAGGGAGTCACCAAGATCCTGCGCCCGATAAACTGCAGTGTCGCGTCCCGCTCAGGTCCCCGGAGTCACTTCTTCTTCCTGGTGCAGTAGTGCATTGTCCGTGTATAAGCGCTTGCTGGGAGCACTCCGATGCACCACAATCCATTGTGTGCGCCAAAACCCTCGAAATGTGCCCATAGGGGGCCATCTCTACAGCAGTGGTAGGGGAGGAATTTATCAGTGCTATACGAGCTTTGGTGTGAAGCGATGATAAGGACCAGGGTCACCTGGGAGAGTCGTGTAAAGAACAAGAACCAACATGGGCTGCACTGTCATGAGTAATATGGGACAAGGAGAATCAGGGGGGTGGAGATGGGACGTTGATGCACAGATATAATACCAATGATTACAGTCTCGTCACGTGTGTCGTTGCCCCTGCACTATGCGGTGTAGTCACGAGTCTGTATCATCAGAGGAGATACGCTTCTCTCTGCAGCGAAACCAACCCCCGAGTGACCTCAAAACCATACGGAGGTGACCGACTGCTGTTGCGCAGGATGCGAAACCCCAGGATGTAGGTGACAGACGGCCCTGTCCATCATACAGGAGAACCCAAAATCTCACCAACCCAGGGGACGCAGCAGCACTACCAGCGACCAGCATTGTGCTGGAGGAGGGGACCAGGACAGGGGCACATTACATCACGACGCAGCACTACCAGGTGGTGGGACAATGTAACGAGGGTCATCAACCACCAAAGTAAGGATAGCAACAGCAGAGTACGTGAGTGCAAGCTCTTTTCTTGCGAGCTGATGGCGGGTTGGTGTTGCCGAGCTGAGGCGGGGTGGTGTGTTGCAGAGCTGAGGCGGTCGTGGTTACTGAGCTGATGGGGGTGTGTGTTGCCGAGCGATGGCGGTTGTGTGTTGCGAAGCTGATGGGTGTTCGTGTGTTGAAGGAGCTGATGGCCGGGTTTTGTGTTGCCGAGCTGATGGCGGGTTGTGTGGGGCCTAGAGATGATGGAGGGTTGTGTGTTGCCGAGATGAGGGGCGGGTTGGTGTTGCAGAGATGAGGGCGGTTGTGTGTTGACGAGCGATGGCGGGTTGTGTGTTCGAGCTGATGGCGGGGGTGTGTTGCCGAGATGATGACGGGTTGTGTGTTGCCGAGATGAGGCGGGTTGTGTGTTGCCGAGCTTGATGGAGGGTTGTGTGTGCCGGCAGATGGCGGGTTGTGTGTTGCCGAGCTGATGGCGGGTGTGTGTTGCCAGAGCTGATGGCGGGTTG
This sequence comes from Engystomops pustulosus, assembly GCA_019512145.1. NCBI lineage: Eukaryota > Metazoa > Chordata > Amphibia > Anura > Leptodactylidae > Engystomops > Engystomops pustulosus. The sequence continues at coordinate 19,097 of WNYA01001341.1, read as the reverse complement.
TGTGTTGCCGAGCTGAGGCGGGTGTTGGGTTGCGAGGATGGTGGGAACCCACCATCCGCTCGGCAAACACACAAATCCCGCCATCAGCTCGGCACACAAACAAGCGCCATCAGCTACTGCAACACAAACCCGCCATCAGCTCGGCAACACACAACCCGCCATCAGCTCGGCAACACACACCCGCCATCAGCTCGGCAAACACACACCCACTGCCGCACCCCATCAGCTCGGCAACACACAACCCGCTCATCAGTCGGCAAACACACAACCCGCTCATCGCTCTCGGCAAACACACCCCCGCCATCAGCTCGGAACACACCACCCGCCATGCTCGCAAAACACACAACCGCACTCATCTCTGCAAACGCAACCCCAACCCATCGGCAACACACAACCGGCTCCATCACTCAGGGAAACCCACACAACCCGCCATCAGCTCTGCGCAACACAAAGCCCGGCCATCAGCTCGCTTCAACACACGAAACCGCAATCAGCTCGGCAACACACAACCGCCCATCAGCTCGGACACACACCCCACACTCAGACCCGACCATCTCAGCTCTGCAACACACCACCCGCCTCAGCTCGGCAACACAACAACCCGCCATCAGCTCGCAAGAAAAGGCTTGCATCACGTACTCTGCGGTTGCTATCCTTACTTGCGTGGTTGAGGACCTCGTAACATTGTCCCACCACCTGTAGTGTGCGTCGTGATGTAAAATGTGCCCTGTCCTTGGTCCTCTCCTCCAGCACAATGCTGTTCGCTGGTAGTGGCTGGCTGCGTGCGTCCCTGGGTTGGTGAGATGTTTGGGTTACTGCCGATGCATGGACAGGCGTCTGTCACCTACATCCTGTGGGTGTTCGCATCCTGGCACAAGCAGTCGGTCACCTCCGTATGGTTTGAGTTCACTCGGGGGTTGGTTTTTTCGTGCAGAGAGAAGCTTATTCTCCTCTGATGATACCAATCGTGACACCACCGCATAGTGCAGGGCGGGACAACGACCACACGTGACGAGACTGTAATCATTGGTTTATATCTGTGCATCAACGTCCCCATCTCCCCCACCCGTTCTCCTTGTCCCAGTATTACTCATACAGTTGCAGCCATGTTGGTTCTTGTTCTTTACATCGACTCTCCCAGGTGACCCCTGGTCCTTATCAGTCGCTTCACACCCAAAAGGCTCGTATAGCACTGATAAATTCCTCCTACCTACCACTCTGTAGCAGATGGACACCTATGGGGCCACATGTTAAGAAGGGTTTTGGCGACACACAATGGGATTGTGGTGCATCGGAGTGACTCCCAGCACAGCGCATTATACACGGACAATGCACTTACATGCACCAGGAAGCAAGAAGGTGACTCCGGGGACCTGAGCGGGACGCGACACTGCAGTTTATCGGGCGCAGGATCTTGGTGACTCCGGAACAGCGGCATTATACACGGTGGACAATGCATTACATTGCACCAGGAAGAAGAAGGTAACTCCTGGGACCTGCGCGGGGACAGCGACACATGCGGGAATATCGGGCACAGGATCTTAGATGCTCCCCGCACTGTGCAATTATAACGGACATGCATTACATTCACACGAGAGAAGGAGGTGAACTCCGGGGACTGAGCAGGGAATCGACACATGCCAGGATACGTGGGCAGAGGAACTAGTGACTCCCGCACAGCCCGCATATATACATCGGGCAATGCTACTACCATGGCACCGGGAAGAAGGTGACACTCCGGGGACCGAGCGTGGAAGTGCACACATGCAGCGTATCGGCGCCAGGATCTTAGTGACTCCCCGCCCAGCGCATTATACATCAGAAATGCCTTACAGCACCAGGAAGAGAGGTGAACTCCTGTACCTCGTGGGGAAGCGACACATGCAGGATCGGGTGCCAGGATCTTTAATGACTCCCGCACAGCGGCATATACCGGACATGCACTTAATGCACCAGGAAGTCAAAGGTGAACTCCAGGACCTTGAGCGGGAGAGGGTTCGAGCGACCATCCGGTAGTACTGTGCAGATCTTATGACTCCCCGCACAGTGCATTATAAATGACAATCACTGTACATGCAGCGGGAGAAGAAGGGTGACTCCGGGGACTGAGGCGGGGAAGCGACACATGCAGGATACGGTGCAGCTCTTAGTGCCTCCCGCACAGCAACATTATTACACGGACATTACTTACATTGCCAGCAGGAAGAAGAAGGTGAACTCCAGGACTAGCGGGGAAGTACACATGCAGGATTCCAGGCGCAGGATCTAGTCGTGACTACCGCACACGCATTATACACGGACAATGCACTTACATCACCAGGAAGAAGAAGGTCGAATCCTGGGACCTGACGGGGGACTAAGTGAAATGCATGAATATCGGGGTAGTGATCTTAGTGACTTCCCCGAACAAGCACATTTATACACTGACATTGTGCACTTCCATTGCACCAGGAAGAAGAAGGTGAACATCCGGGGACCTGAGCGGGGAAGCACATATGCAGGATATCGGGGGCAGGCTAGTGACCTCCCGCACAGCACATTATACACGGACAATGCACTGTACATGCTACCAGGAAGTAAAGGGGACTCCGGGAATCTGAGCGGGGCAAGCGACACTATGCAGGACTATGGGGCAGGATCTTAGTGACTCCCCGCAAGCGAGTTATACCCGGACAATGAACTACATGTCACCAGGAAGAAAAGTGTGAACCCGGGGACCCTTGACGGGGAGTGACACATGCAGGTATCGGGTTGCAGGATCTTGTGACCTCCCGCCAGCGTTAACAGCGACAATGTTCTTACATGCACAGGAGAAAAGGTGAGAAGGTGAACCCGTGACCTGAGCGGGGGAAGTGACACATGCAGGATACGGTGGCAGGAATCTGTATGACTCCTCGCACCAGCCGGACATTTATAACAGTACCAGGTTGTACTTACACTGCACCAGGAGTAAAAGGGGATCTCCGGGACCTACGCGTGGAGGAGGACACATGCGCGGATACTGGCGCGGATCTAGTGAGCCCCGCACAGACGCATTATACACGGACAATGCACTTAAGCACCAGGAAAAGAAGGTAACCGGGGGACCTGAGTCTGGGAGTGCCACATGCGATGAACGGGCTGCAGGTCTTAGTGACTCCCCTCCAGCGCATTATTATCACGGACAATGTACTTACATGCACCAGGAAGAAAGGGGACTCCGGGGACCTGAGCGGGGAAGCGTACACATGGGAGATATCGGGGCACACTATCTTGTAATCTTGGACAGCTCCGAATCCTCGTCGAAATTCCGGCATCGGGGATCCGACGGGATGGTAAGTAAATGTGTCCCCTTTATACCACTCCTGTATATGATGGGAGACTATACCCTCAGGCCATAAGTTGTTGAGAATGCACAAATCTTCTCTGTCACGTGATGGTCCTCGTTGTCAGATGTTTATCACTTACAGAGGATACAAGTGAACATATTATTGGGGGAGCAGAAGCTTTTAGTGTCAGTAGGAGGAGTTACTGCCGCGCGTCAGTATTGCAGGACCTTCTCCTTCTTCAGGACCTCTGCACTCTACCTGGCAGCTGTCAATCACCTTCTGCAACCCAATCCTGACTGACGCCGGTCCATTCCTGCGCTATCACTGCTGCATATTGTCACGTGGGGGGTCATTTACAAGGGCGATACGCATTTTCCCCAAGTTTTACCCGAATATTTCCGATTTGCGACGATTTCCTGAATTGCCCGGGATTTTGGCGCACGCGATCGGTTGTGGCGCAATCAGCGATGGCATTGACGCGACGGCTTCGGAAAAAAACCGCCCGAATATTATTAAGACAAAAATGTGTTGCGAAAATCTACACTACCTTCACCAGTATAGGCGGGTGAAATTCAGGCATTCCAGAGCGCCTCGGGGACTCGCACAGCAGCGCCACTGGTGGACGGCGGAGGGAACTAACCTTAGTGGATCCCGGCCGGACCCGAATCCACCGCAAGAGAACGTCCTGTGGATCGTCGAACGGACCGGGTAAGTTAAATCTGCCCAATGTGTTGGGTTTTGGTTGTCCCCCGTCTAATGATGATTGACCACAAGTTATCAATGGGATAAGGATCCGGGGAGTCTCAGGCCAGGAACCAGAATCTCTGTGTTCTGTCCCGGGGCCATGGACCCCGAATCTCTGGTTCTGTTTCCAGGGCCATGACCCAGAAATTCTGTGTTCGTGTTCCGAGCATGGACCCAGAATCTTGTGGTTTGTCCGGGCCCTCGTGGGAACCAAATCTCTGTGTTCTGGTCCCGGGCCATGGACCAGGATCTCTGTGTTCTGGTCCCGGAGACATGGAACCCAGAATCTTGTGTTCTGTTCCCGGGACATGGACCCAGAATCTCTGTGTTCTGTTCCCGGGCATTTCAGTTCTCCCCTTTATGGACGGTGCTCCGTTCAGGCTGGAGGGGCTCTGATCATCACCATTTGCTCCTGGCGGGTTGGGAGAAGAAGCGGCTCATGGAGGGACACATTCTGCTCCATTCTTTATCAAGGAGGGTTTTAGGTGATTCTTGGCAGAGGGCCATTGCCCCCCCCCCCCCAAATGAATGGATGCAGGAGCTTTACAGGTGCAGGAGACAGGGACTGGGGGCATTGCTACTTTGTCTTCTCCCAACACTCGGGGAGGGGGATTCATCAGAGACAATGGGGTCCCGATCACGTTCCGAACATGTTAACCCGACTATTACCGATTTGCACCATACCCCCCCCCCGGGATTTTGGCGCACGTGGATCGAGTGTGGACATCGGCGCTGCATGCACGCGACCGAAATTGGGGGGGCCGTGGCAAACGAAAACCGACGGTTTGGAAAAAACCGTCGCATAAAAAAAAGTGCAGCGGGGACTTGCGCTGACCTCAACCAGGTATGGCTCGGGCCATTTCGGCGGACTTGGGGACTCAGCGCAAGCAGCAACACCTGGTGGACGTCAGAGGATAACTACCTAGTGATTGACAGAAGACCCGAATCCTAACGAACAGAAAGTGCCGTTGGATCGCCGATGGGACGGTAAGTAAGATCTGCCCAATGCCTTTACCCAAGTCCTCAGCGTCGATCATGAACCTCCTGCAGAATATCCGTCTGTCCCCCGGTCTTCAGCGTACACTCCTGCACTCCTGCAGAAATTCAGTCTGTTCTGAGGGTCAGGAGAGAAGCGGAGTCGTGGTGCCTCTGGAAACCAGGCCTTGCTCCAGGAGGTCTCCGCAGTGTCACAGTGCGTGCAGATTGCCGCACACCTGCGCTGCCATTCCTGAGTCGGCGATGCTGGGAGCCCATCCCAGCTGCAAACACTTTAAGAGGCGAGACGCTTCTGTTGCGTGGGTTCCTTCTTGGGCTCTGGAGCTTTTTTGGTAACAATGGAGCCTCTTCCTTGGATTCCTTGATGATGCGAAGTTTGGTGACAGGGGTGACATCTTCTGTTGCGATACTCTTCCTGTTGGCCAGTTTTGTGAGTGCAATGATGATGACGGGTTTCTTTAGAGATACCATGGTTAAGGGTTGTGTGTTGCTGGCCTCCTGCACCACCTGGAAGAGGCGGAATTACCATCAGGCTGCGGCTCTGCCAGCTTGGAGGAGGAAGGTGATGGCAGCGGCCAGGGAGGGGCGCTAGGGGCTCAGATAAGACAACTCGAGTTTTTTGACCCTGAGGGCCAAATAAAAAAAGAGCCAAGGAGCCTAGTGTTTGTCCCCCTCACTGTCCCCTCCGGGCGGGCAGCAGTGTCAGCCTGTCGTGTAGGCCCAGTTACCCAGCCCAGCCCGACTCCTGCAGTGGTCTCAGTGCCACGATGCAAAGCCACGTTCCATCATGGCGCAGAGCACCATCTTTGTTTGTAGTAGCAAGGATGGTGCAGGGAAGGCATCGGCCAGAAGGCCGGAAAGTAAGGGGGACCCGGCAGGTCCTGGAACTGTGCGGTGCCCCCCAGTGTCCCGGTGCTGGTGGCTCCTGCCTCTTCTCAGGCTGTATCAGCTATGGAGGTGGCTCTACCCCCAGTGCCCAGTGCCGCTGATAGCCTTCCAAGAGAAAAGGGGGGGAGAGACTGTATGGTCTTTACCCACAACCGGGCCCGGAGCTTCCCTTAGGAATGTGGTTCGTCTTCGCTGGAGGGGCAGTGACGCATGCCCACCCAGGTCAAGGGTGGTGGAGCTCCTCCTGAAGATGAACTTCAGGGCTAGTGACATCTCTGCCCTGATACATCCCTACATCCGGAATTTGATGTCAGCTTTGACCCTTGGTCCTTCCTCAGAGGCTGGTCATGCTACTGAGGCCCTGAGGGATGATGAGTTGGATGAGGAGGTCAGGAGGATGGAGCGCGAGAAAGGTGCCATGTCCTCCACGTCCTCCCATTATGAGAGTATGGATGAGGATAACAGGATTTGGCTAAAAATAAGCGCAAGCAGAAAAAGAAAAAGCGCGGCGTATCTAACGTACCTAAGGAAGGGAAAACTTCCTCCCCTCTGGTTGAGCTTTCCAACCGGTTCCTCACCCTCGATAAGATCGCCTCCTCAGGAAAAGAGAGGCTGAGGGTGGGGTTCTGGAGGTGGCGGCGGAGCAGCCTGCAGGGGGCGTCGAGTCTCTATCCTCTGGGGATGCTGGGTCCTCAGAGTGGGAGACTGACTCAGAGTCAGGAGACAAGGACGAAGGAGAGGGTGGTCCGGGTGGGTCCTTGGGGGCCAGTAATAACATGGACACCTCAATTTCGTTAAAAAGAAGTTGCCCCAATTCTGAAGGGAAAAGGCATCATCTTCAGAGGAGAGTCGGGGGAAGGGAAATAGTAAGAAAAAAGCCGTCTAACTCAATCACTCATGATGGCGGCACCCACTCCGTTGACGCTGGCGTCCATTAATGTCGCCAGCATTAAGTCTGATGCGGCTAGATTTGCGGCCTTTGATTTTCTCGGCCGTGTTGAAGCCGACATTTTATTTTTGCAGGAGACCAGGCTGCCAGATTTGGCGGCCGTGTTTAAAGCTAAGAGGGAATGGAGACACGGGCCTTCCTATGTAGAGCGTGGCTGTGCCCCCCATACAATGTGCGGATGTCCCTCGTAGGAGCGCCGTATGTTGCCACCATACAATCGATCCACGGAGATGTGCCCCATACAGGCGGATGTCCCCTCATGTGGCAGCCCCCGTAGGACGAGCGGCTGTGCCCCCATACAACTGTGCGGATTGTCCCCCGTAGGACGCGCGGCTGTGACCCTCATCGAGTCCCTTAGAACTGGCCCCCTACATGCGGATGTCCCTAGGAGCGTGCTGTCCCCAACTTGCGAGCCCGTAGGAAGCCGTGCCCTACATGGATGTCCCGTGAGCGCGGCTGTGCCCAATATGTCCGATTTTCCCACGTAGGACGCGGCTTGGCCATCTTTGCGGATGTCCCCCCATACAATGTGCGGATGTCCCCCGTAGGACGCGTCTGTGCCCCCCATACACATGTGCGGATGTCCCCCGTGTAGACGGCGGCTGTGCCCCCCATACAGTGTGCGGATGTCCCCCTGTAGGACGCGCGGCTGTGCCCCCATACAGGTCGTTTCCCTGTGGAGGCGGATTTGCCCCCTACAATTGGGGTCCCCCGGGAAGCGCGGCGGCTCCAGACTGTTGTTGTGATTCTATAGACAGAACGTTATGTAATCTTGTAGCGACGTCTCCCCCTCAGCCGTGGGATGTCACACGTGGGATAACGACTTGTAGATGAGCTCATTGAGTGATAGGGTAATGCCAGCCCCCCGTGTGGTGAATAGGGGGCAGCGTGGGGGCACCCAATAGTCTCCATAGTAACTGCTCCCCCCCCTCCCCGTGTCCGACTGTTCACCGATACATCCTGCAAGATCAGCAAATAGGAAAACCGGGGGGGGGGTCAGTAAGACCAACAAGGTCATTGCAAGGTCAGAACAGGGTCATCAGAGGTCATATGCCAGTAGGTTATACATACAGAGGTATATACTGGTCAATACAGAGGTATATACTGGTCATACAGAGGTATATACTGGTCATACAGAGGTATATACAGGTCATACAGAGGTATATACTGTTATACAGAGGGATATACAGGGTCATACAGAGGTATATACAGGGTCATACAGAGGTGGATATACTGTGTAACAAGGTATATTTGTTATACGAGGTATATAAAGGCATACAGAGGTATATACAGGGTCATACAGAGGTATATACAGGTCATACAGAGGTATATACTGGTTGATTACAGAAGGTATATACTGCGTTTATACAGAGCGCTACAGGTCAGCAGAGGTATTATAATGGCTACAGAGGTATATGCAGGTCATACAGAGGGATATACTGGTTATACAGAGGTATATACTGGTTATACAGAGGTATATACAGGTCATACAGAGGTATATACAGGTCATACAGAGGTATATACAGGTCATACAGAGGGATATACTGTTATACAGAGGTATATACAGGTCATACAGAGGTATATACTGTTATACAGAGGGATATACAGGGTCATACAGAGGTATATACTGGTCATACAGAGGTATATACAGGTCATACAGAGGTATATTAAGGCATCAGAGGTAAATACAGGTCTACAGAGGTATATACTGGTCATACAGAGGTATATACTGGTCATACAGAGGTTATACTGGTCATACAGAGGTATATACTGGTCATACAGAGGTACATACAGGTCATACAGAGGTATATACTGGTCATACAGAGGTATATACTGGTCATACAGAGGTACATACAGGTCAGGAGATATATGGTCATACAGAGGATATACTGTCATCGACAGAGGGATTTTACTGTCTGGGGTATACTGCCATACAGACGGTAATAAAGGTCATACAAGCGTATAAATGGTACATACAGGTCATACTGAGGTTTAATGTAATACAAGTCTAACGGTCATAACAATGGGTAGCAGGTCATACAGAGGTAACATACGTCAACAGAGGTTACTATGGTCATACAGAGGTATATATGGTATCATACAGAGAGATATGACAGGTCATTACAGAGTATAGCAGGTCAGACAGAGGTATTATACTGGTATAAGAGGTACATACAGTCATGACAGAAGGTACCATCAGGTCATTACAGAGGTATTACTGGTTATTTACAGAGGATATGCGCGTCTACAGAGTGGTACGTACATATGGACATACAGAGGACATACTGCGTCATACAGAGTACTACTGGTCATAAGAGAGGTATATACTGGCTGCGACTTACAGAGGTATTACTGGTACTAGTTACCAAGAGGTCTGCATGAGGTACATACAGAGGCATACAGAGGTAACAGGATAAACAGTTATGCTACATACAGGTCAATACAGAGGTATACTCTTACATTGGTCATACAGAGGTACATACAGGTCATACAGAGGTACATACTGGTCATACAGAGGTATATACTGGTCAATACAGGATAGGTCATAAAGTACTAAGGATACAGTTATCAGGGAAAGTCATAGGTATATGCAGGTCATACAGACGGTACATCGGTCATACAGAGGTACATACAGGTCATACAGAGGTACATACAGGTCATACCGCGTGTATATATGGTTCATACAGAGGTATATACTGGCATACAAGAGGTACATACAGGTCATACAAACAGAGGTATTAATGGTCATAGAGGTACATTACGGTATGCCGGAGGTACTAATACAGGTCATACAGAGGTATATACTGGTCATACAGAGCTACATACAGGTCATACAGAGTATATACTGGTCATACAGAGGTATATGCAGGTCATACAGAGGTACATACTGGTCATACAGAGGTACATACAGGTCATACAGAGGTACATACAGGTCATACAGAGGTATATACAGGTCATACAGAGGTATATACTGGTCATACAAGCCAGGTTATCAGATATATATGGTCATTACAGAGATACGGTCTACAGAGAATCAGGCATAGAGGAATGCAGGCATGACGGGATAAAGGATATGACATGTAATAGGTATACAGAGGTATATACTGGTCATAAGAGGTATATGCAGGTATACAGAGGGAATATATGGTCATACAGAGGTACTATACAGGTCAGCGGATACAGGTTAAGAGGTATATACGGTATACAGGGGGAGGTATATACTGGTATACAGAGGGATAAAGTATACAGAGGTTAAGTCGATACAGAGTAGTATATACAGGTCAGTACAGAGGTAATATACTGGTCATACCGAGCGTATATACTGCTACGGATATAGTCAAAGGGTATATACTGGTCATACAGAGGTAGATACGGTTCAGAGAGTGGTCTAGGGTATATACTTCATAGAGGTATATACTGGTCATGAGACAGAGGTACATAACAGGTATACAGAGGTCTATACAGGTCTTTACAGAGGATATACGGTCATACAGAGGATATATACTGGTCATACAGATGGTACTTACTGGTCATGCAGAGGTATATATACTTTTACAGAGTCATCAGGGGTCATAAGAGGTTCTACAGTCTACATATGGTTAGGATGTATTTCATACCGAGATATATGGTATATACAAGGGATCATACAGTCATGTAGATACAGTCATCGAGGATATACGGTCATCAGAGGTATATACTGGTACTACAGAGGATAATAAAGTCATGCAGAGGTCACTAGGTCATACAGAGGTATAGCATCCGTATACAGGTCATTGCAGAGGTACTACAGGTCATACAAGTATATGGTCTAGTACATACAGGTCATAAGAGGTACTTACTATGGCTATACAGAGGTATATACTGGTCATACAGAGAGTACATACTGGTCATACAAGGCTACATACAGCGGTCACACGAGCTAATATACGGTTCATACCAGAGGTAATACTGTCATACAGAGGTATATACAGGTCAACAGAGGACATATCATACAGGTACATACAGGTAAAGGGACATCCAGGTATACAGAGACTACATACAGGTCATGCACGAGGTATATACTGGTCATCAGACGGTAATACTGGATCATTTACAGAGGTACATACAGTGCATACAGAGAGGTATAACAGGTCTACAGAGGTATATATGGTCATACAGAAGGTACATACTGGTCATGCAGAGGGTACATGACTGGTTAATCGACAGAGGTATATACCAGGGTCATACAGAGGACATACTGGTCAACAGAGGTACATACAGGTCACTACAAGAGGTCATATAAGGCCTGCAGAGGATACAGGTTAGCGAGGGGTACATCAGGGTTAATCAGGGTACTGACAAGAGGTACTACGGGTTAGGAGGGTAATACAGGGTCATACGGAGGTATATACAGGGTCATACAGAGGGATATACAGCTAAAAGCGCAGGATACATCAATGGCCACTTTTAGGTACACTGTCCAATACCGTTATCACTAAATTTTAATCAGCCAATCACTGGCGCCAGATCAGATGCAGTTAGGCAGTAGACATGGTCAAGACAATCTCTTCAGTTCTCCCAGAGCCTCAGTCATGGGAGAAAGAAAGAGAAAGAAAGGGTTGATTTGTGGCCGGTGAACGTGGCAATGGTGTTGTTGTGCCAGAAGGGCTGGGTTTTTTTTTGAGGTATTTCAGAAAGAACTGTAGATATTCTACGGGGATTTTCACGACACAACCATCTCTAGGGTTTACAGAGAATGGTCACGAAAAAGAAAAAAACCATCCAGTGAGGCGCAGTTACTGCTGGGCGAAGAGGAAATGCATTGTTGATGCCAGAGGTCAGGGAGAATGGGCAGACTGTGTTCAGAGAGCTGATAGAAAGGCACAGTGACCTCAAATGCACCCGTTACAACCAAGGTAGAGGAAGAGCATCTCTGAACGCACAGACATCAACTTTGAGGCAAGATGGGCTACAGCGCAGAAGACCACACCGGGTGGTTTGACCAATCCTTTACAGCTAAAGAACAGGAAACGAGGGCTACAATTTGCACAAGCTCATCAAAATGGGACATGTAGAAGATGGAAAACGTTGCATGGTCTGAGTGAGTCTCGGATTTCTGATGCGACATCGGATGGTAGGGTCGAAATTTGGCCGCAACAACATGGAAACATGGATCCATCCTGCCTTGTATCAGAGGGTCAGGCTGGTGCTGGTGGTGTCATGGATCCATCCTGCTTGTATCAGCGGGTCAGGTGGTGGTTGTGGTGTAATGGATCCATCCTGCTTGTATCAGCGGCTCTGGCGGGTGGTGGGGTGTTCATGGATCCATCTGCCGTGTATCAGGGGTCAGGCTTGGTGGTGGTGGTTTGTCATGGATCCATCCTGTTCCTTGTATCAGCGGCTAGGTGGTGGTGCTGGTGTCAATGTATCCATCTGCCTTGTTCAGCGGGTCAGGTGGGTTGTGGGTGTCATGGGATCCATCCTGTTGTATCAGCGGCTCAGGCTGGTGGTGATGGTGTATGGATCCATCCTGCCTTTTCTCATCGCGGTAGGTGGTGGTCTGGTGTATGGATCCATCCTGCCTTGTATTCAGCGGGTGGTCAGGTGGTGGTTGTGGTGTTGGATCAATCCATGCCTGTGTATCAGGGGTCAGGCTGGTGGTGGTGGTGTCATGGATCCATCCTGCCTTGTATCAGCGGGTCAGGCTGGTTGGTGGTGGTGTCATTGGATCCATCCTGCCTGTACAGCGGTCAGGCTGGGTGGTCGGTTGTCATGGATCCATCCTGCCTTGTATCAGGGCTCAGGCTGGTGGTGGGTGTGTCATGGAATCCATCCGCCTGCTTCAGCGGGTCAGGCTGGTGGTGTGGGTATGATCCACCCTTGTATCAGCGGGTCAGGTGGTGGTGGTGGTGTCATGGATCCATCCTGCCCTTGTATCAGCGGCTCAGGATGGTGGTGGTGGTGTCATGGATCCATCTGCTTGTGATCAGCGGCTCAGCTGGTGGTGGTGGTGTCATGGATCCACCTGCCTTGTATCAGCGGGTCAGGTGTGGTGCGGGTGTATCATGGATCATCCTCCTTGTCTCAGCGGGCTCACGGGCTGGTGGGTGGTGTATGGATCATATCCTGCCTTGTCAGGGGTCAGGCGTGGTGGTGGTGTCATGGATCCATCCTGCCTTGTATCAGTCAGGGGTCGGCTGGTGGTGGTGGTGCTCATGGCTACCATCCTGCCTGTTCAGCAGCTCAGGAGGCTGCGTGGTGGGGAGGTGTCATGGATCCATCCTGCCTGTATCCAGCGGGTCAGGACTGGTGGTGGGTGTGTCATGCCCTGCCATCAGCTGGCTGTCGTGGTAGGCCTCGCGTGTATCAGCGGGGTCAGGCTGGGTGGTGGTGTCATGGATCATCCGGCCTTGTAGGGTCAGCTGGTGGGCGGACTCTGCCTCAGCGGTAGGAGGTGTGGTGGTGTCATGGATCCATCCGCCTTGTATCGCGGCGCAGGCTGTTGTGTGCTGGTGCTCATGGTCATCCTGCCTTGTAACAGCGGGTCAGGCTGGTGGTGGTGCGTTGTCAGGATCCATCCTGCCTGTAGATCAGCGGCTTCAGGCTGGTGCTGGTGGTGTCATGGATCCATCCTGCTTTGTTCAGCGTGTAGGCTGGTAGGTGGGGGGTGATGTGGAGCCATCTGCTTGACAGCGGCTAAGGGCTGGTGGTGGGGGTGGCATGGATCCATCCTGCCTTGATCAGCGGGTCAGGCTTGGCTGGTGGTGGTGTGTAATGGATCCATCCGCCTTGTAGGGATCAGCGGTGTCAGGCTGGTGGTGGTTGTTTGTCATGGATACCATCTGCCTGTAATCGAGCGGTCAGGCTGGTGGTGGTGGTGTCATGGATCCATCCGTCTTATGTATCAGGGGGTAAGGCTGGTGGTTGATGGTTGTCAGTGATCCATCCTGCTTGTATCAGCAGGTCAGGCTGGTGTGGTGTGGTGTCTGGTCCATCCTGCTTGTATCAGGGCTAGGCTGGTGGTAGGGGTTGTCATGGATCCATCCTGCCTTGTACAGCGCTCAGGGGTGGTGGTGGTGTCATGGATCGCATCCTGCTTTGTATAGAGCAGTGCCAGGCTGGTGGTGGTGGTTGTCAGGATCCATCCTAGCTTGTATCAGCGGCTCGGCTGGGGGTGTGGTTTGTCCATGGATCCATCCTGCCTTGTATCAGCGGGGTCAGGTGGTGGTGGTGGGTCATGAGATCCATCCTGCAGCTGTATCAGCCGGCTCAGGCTCGGTGGTTGCTGGTGTCATGGATCCATCCTGCCTTGTATCGCGCGGTTCAGGCTGGTGGTTGGGGTGTGCATGGATATCCTGCCTTGTAATCAGGGGTCAGGATGGTGGTGTGGTGGTTTGTCAGTGGTGTGGGAATATTTTCCTACCTGAGTATTGTTGCTGCCCATGTGCCACCCTTATGAGCACATGTACCCGTAACATCTGATGGCTACTTCCGCAGGATAATGCGCCTGTATTAAAGCTGGAATCATTCCAGACTGGGTTTCTTGAAACATGACAATGAGGTCACTGGACCAAATGGCCTCCACAGTCACCAGATCTAATCCAATGAGCATATCTTGGGAGTGTGGTTGGAACGGGGATTCGCTCATGGATGTGCAGCCGACAATCTGCTGGCAACTTTGTGATTGCCATCATGTCCACTATGGAGCAAAAATCTTGAGGACGCTTCCAGCACCTGTGTGATCTATGCTACACGAAGAATGAGGCAGTTCTGAAGGCCAAAAGGGGTTCCACCGTAATAGCATGGTGGACCATAAAGTGGCGGTGAGTATATAAAGGGGTCAGGGTTCATGCGGAAGGTATAGACAGGGTCATGCCGGAGGTACATACTAGGGTATGCGGACCGGGTACATAAAGGGTCATGCGGAGGTACATACAGGGTCATGCGGAGGTACATACAGGGTCATGCGGAGGTACATACAGGGTCATGCGGAGGTACATACAGGGTCATGCGGAGGTACATACAGGGTCATGCGGAGGCTATATACGGGTAATGCGGAGGTATAGATGGTCATCGGAGGTATATACGGTGTACGGAGGTATATACTGTCAGATAAATATGTAGAAGGAGCAGCACTGTGGATGACCAGATTAAATCCAGGCTTCAAGGAACTGACTCAGGATCCCATATACATACAAACTCCAAGGAAGCAGCTCCCAAGATAAATAGTGAATATTTATTCCACCAGTGGTAAGAGCTGACTCTATGCAGCCATTCTCAAGCAAAGATATATAGTATATATCCAGTATATACTGGTTATACGGAGGAATACGTCAATTCGTCTCTCCTGGAAGAAGCAGAGATAAGACAATCGTTTGAGGACTTTCTTCAGAGCCAGGTACCATTGCTGGGCCTTTGTAGCAGTAAGTCAGAGTGGTGGGAGATGCTCAAGAAAAGGGTGACGAGATTCTTCCGCCAGCTCTCGAGCCTCAGGAGCCTGGACAGGTACCGCCTGTATCAGGGCCTGAGGAGGAAACTCGAGCATCTCGTCTCGACTGGAGGTAGTCGTGAGGACATCTCCAGAGTGAAATCTTTGCTGAAGAGGTGTCAGTACGATAGACACGCATCTTTGGTTTTTGAGAGGGACTACGGGAAATATCACTCAGAAGGTGGACCAGTGGAAGGGTTGGTCTTTGACCCTCAGAGAAAGGGTGAATCTGATTAAAACTTACCTGCTCCCGTTGCTGATATATCTGGGCAGTGTGTGCATGTTGCCAGAACCCCTCTGGACTCGGGTCTACAGTCTGTTCTTCCAGCTGTTATGGGGGAATAGGCTGAACCTTATCAAGAGGGAGGTTACTTACCGCACGAGGAGACATTAAAAAAAAAAAAAAAAAAAAAATGTGCAGTCCCTAGTGAATAACTCAGAAAAAGGATGCCAGCTCACCTCCTCGTAATTGCCGTCTGTGTCAGATCCAGGCACGGGCCACCCTTCTGCGCGGGCGTGTAGCAATCCAAAATATATTCACGGTCCAGCCGGATACTTGACATTAAATTGTTTTATTTGGTTACATCATAACCTCTCCATGAAACATACTTAGTCAACGCGTTTCAAGCGGTGCAACCGCCCTTACTCATGACAAATGTTCCTAGTGAATACCTTTCTTAAGATCAATGTAGCAAACCTCTGGAAAGAGAGGGCTCCTCTGTGGGTATACTCCTGCAGGGGATGGGCTCCTCCGTGGGTATACTCCTGCAGGGGATGGGCTCCTCCGTGGGTATACTCCTGCAGGGGATGGGCTCCTCCGTGGGTATACTCCTGCAGGGGATGGTTTCGGCCTTTCTTCCAGGAATGGGAGACAGGAGGGCAAGTGAAGGATCTCCGTACACCGCATGGGCATCTTCCGGCTTACGCTACCCCGGTTCTGAAGGTGATTCGCCGGTGGGGTCTGGGAATGTGGGAGATCAGGACCATGTCGAGGAAAATCCTTGACAAGAGGGTTCTGTTGACCCATTTCCAGAAGCCTCTGGCCCTCAGGGATTGCCCAAGTCGGGATCTGGGGGTGGGTTTGAGTTTATTGAATTCCATCAGGATCCCCTTGAAGTTTTGGGACGTGACTTGGCGCTGCTTCCATGGAAAGCTGTGTGTGAGGGACAATCTGAAGTGTAGGAGCTCTGAGGAAAGGGGTTGTCCCCGGGAGGAGTGCGGTGGCCTGCTGGAGAGCATGGACCACTTCCTGCTTCAGTGCCCCTTTAACACAGAGGTGTACATCTCTCCTGGAAGAAGCAGAGATAAGACAATCGTTTGAGGACTTTCTTCAGAGCCAGGTACCTTTGCTGGACCTTTGTAGCAGTAAGTCAGAGTGGTGGGAGATGCTCAAGAAAAGGGTGGCGAGATTCTTCCGCCAGCTCTCGAGCCTCAGGAGCCTGGACAGGTACCGCCTGTATCAGGGCTTGAGGAGGAAACTCAAGCATCTCGTCTCGACTGGAGGTAGTCGTGAGGACATCTCCAGAGTGAAATCCTTGCTGAAGAGGTGTCAGTACGATAGACACGCATCTTTGGTTTTTGAGAAACTGCAAGATGTAAGTGAATGGATTGGCCGCTCTTTTGAGGTCGGGTATGGTGTTCGCCAGGGTTGTCCTCTGAGCCCACTACTGTATGTGTTCGTGATCGACCCATTCCTTAGGAGGGTTGATCGTGGGCCGTTGGTGGGAGTCAGGATGGATCGGGCAGCACCGGAAGCCACTCTAAGGGTGGTAGCGTACGCTGATGATGTCACCGTTTTCGTGTCCTCGGGAGGGGAGGCGCAATGGGTGATGTCAGAGGTTGACCGCTACTCAGAGGCTTCTGGGTCCAAGATCAACCGGGATAAGTGTGAGAGTCTCTGGCTGGGAGAGGGGGATCCAGGCTTTGATCTCCCGGACACTCTTCCAGGGCCCCAAAGTTCTCGGCATCAAATTTGGCCAGGGGGATTACCCCATGCAAAACTGGGACGGTAGGCTTAAGATCGCCGCCCAGAAGGTGGACCAGTGGAAGGGTTGGTCTTTGACCCTCAGAAAAAGGGTTAATCTGATCAGAACCTACCTGCTTCCGTTGCTGATTTATCTGGTCAGTGTGTGCATGTTGCCAGAACCCCTCTGGACTCGGGTGTACAGTCTGTTCTTCCAGCTGTTATGGGGGAATAGGCTGAACCTTATCAAGAGGGAGGTTACTTACCGCACGAGGAGACAAGGAGGGTTGTGTATGGTCAACCCTGTGGTGTTCCTAGTGAATACCTTTCTTAAGATCAATGTTGCAAACCTCTGGAAAGAGAGGGCTCCTCCGTGGGTATACTCCTGTAGGGAATGGTTTAGGCCTTTCTTCCAGGAATGGGAGACAGGAGGGCAAGTGAAGGATCTCCGCACACCGCATGGGCATCTTCCGGCTTACGCTACCCCGGTTCTAAAGGTGATTCGCCGGTGGGGTCTGGGAATGTGGGAGATCAGGAACATGTCGAGGAAACTCCTTGTCAAAAGGGTTCTGTTGACCCATGTCCAGAAGCCTCTGGCCCTCAGGGATTGCCCAAGTCAGGATCTGGGGGTGGGTTTGAGTTTATTCAATTCCATCAGGATCCCCTTGAAGTTTTGGGACATGACTTGGCGCTGCTTCCATGGAAAGCTGTGTGTGAGGGACAATCTGAAGTGTAGGAGCTCTGAGGAAAGGGGTTGTCCCCGGGAGGAGTGCGGTGGCCTGCTGGAGAGCATGGACCACTTCCTGCTTCAGTGCCCCTTTAACACAGAGGTGTACAACCGGGTGGGCGCTTCCATCCATTGGCCTGGGTTGGCCGGTCTCTCCTATGCGGAGTGGGCCTATGGAGCATTCAGAGGCCTGGGTGGCCGGGACCGCTGCAAGTTATTCCTAGT